>CM066031.1:37092440-37200222 GCA_033557465.1 Ichthyophis bannanicus | reverse complement strand
TGGGCTACCGTTCAGGTGTGGTTTCAGAGAAGATTCTCTCACAGTTGCTGAGGCTCTAGAGGGAGCTCTATTTTTCAGCCTTGGGTTCCTGGTAGCCCAGAGCTAGGGAGTCACCCATATGTGAGGACTGACTTCCTGCTTGGTCTGGAGAAAGAGTAGTACTCAACTGTAAACAGGTGTTCTCCAGGAGCAGCAGGAATCAGTCCTCACATATGGGTGACGTCGGCGCCGACGGAGCCCCCATGCGGAGCATTTCCCAGCTTTCAAGGAAAGCCTTTGGGAATACAGGCACGCATGCGCGGTCCCCTTCCCGCCCAAGGGTGCCATCTTGCTCAGTCTGATGACATAGCTAAGAGACAGCAAAAAAACAAAAATGAAATGATACATATAACTGCAACTCCAAGGGGAGGAGGGAGGGGTCGTGAGGAATGATTCCTGCTGCTCCTGGAGAACATCTGTTACAGGTGAGTAACTACTCTTTATCTATCTCCATTGTCCTGCATCTAGAGATAGCACAGCCTAAGAGCCACTAAGTACATACTCCTCTCCCCCCCCCTCCTTATCTTTGTGGTCCTTTATGATAATGACTGACAAAAAGAGCAGAAAACCAAATCCAGAAGGCATACTGTGTGGATCATGAGAGCCAAAAATGATTAAAAACTCAGGGAACTGCATCCATATAAAATATAGAGGATTAAAGTGTGTCTATTATACTAATAAGAAATCCGTTTCTTTTAAGTTGCCATATTGTAAGAGACAAGAGCTCTCAGTAGGAAATGTATGCAAGACAGAAAAAAATAGTTTTGCAGAGGTCAGGTTGGTTTTAGTTAAATAAAAACGAGATCCTTGCTCTGCTGACCTTATGCAATGCAAAGGTCTTATGGAGCAAGCACAAATGTAAATAAACCATTTCCAGAGGGTCACCATGAGTCGACTCCGACTTGACAGCACTTAACAACAACAACAACAACATCAGTATGTACTACCATAAAGGGGATAAAAGATGTCAGAAGGTCAAGGTAAACTATATTCTTGCATATGGTCTGTCATGTAAGAAATTATGTTAAATAAAGTAAAAGAATAACTAGAGGGGATGAGGCTACAGTAAACAGGAGCAGAAAATGTGTGCTGCCTGAGCACACTAGATAGGTCAATAACATTGTATTAGTTAGCCAATAAGATACTGGGGGAAGGCCTTGTAGATTTGACAAAGGTATAAATGTCACTGAAATATGTAAAGGTGTGTGTCTCTACTTAGACACCCTTTGCTGCAAGAACGTATTGAATAATAAAGCACTCTTATACAGCTTCACAATATTCCTCTCTGAGTCTCATTGGCCAGGTTGGCCACAGGCGAATTGTCCACAGGTAAAGGTGTTTATTACAGTGATGAGGAGTTGTTGAGAACTTTGAAGGCTGTGAAGATAGATTCAAATGTAATGTGTTCCTTTATTGGAATCCAATGCAGTTGTTTGAGAAGAGGAGTAATGTGTTCTGGGGTTTTATTTGCTTTGAGTAGGGACTCATGTAGTGGAGGAGTAGCTTAGTGGTTAGAGCAACTGCCTTGTACCCCAAAGATCAAGAGATTGATTCCCACTGGCATTCCTTCTGATGTTGGGTAAGTCATTTTACCCTCCATTGCCTAGGAAGAAAAGGCTGGCAATCTATTTCCAGTCATACAATGCCAAGAAAATCCAGAGGTAGCTGGGTCACCATGAGTCAACACTGACTTGAAGGCTCTAAAAAAAAAAAAAAAAGGATTCATGCAGCACTGCTGAGAACAAGTTGGAGAGGGTGGATGGTTGATTTTGGTATGCCTTGAAAAATGATATTACAGTAGTCCGAAGTGGGGGAAGATGGTTGCTTGAAGGACTGAACGGAAGCCATGGTCGGTCAGTAAATGTTTGAGATGCTTGATCGTTTTGAGTTTGAAGTAAATGCTCTGAGTCCTGAGGACTACAAAAGGGGACTGCTACTTCTGGAGAGAGATCTGCAATAGTGAGTATATACTTCTGGGAATTTTTCCTGAAGGGAATTCTTTAGATAAAAGCTGATTAATCTGTGAACCCAGTGTATCTGTTAAATCAGTTAGGGCCTAGTAGCATCAGTTTAAATTTAAAACACAGAAGAGAGCTTTCTGGTTAAATTTAGAACCCAGCAGAGAGCTTCTAGTTTAAATTTCATACTAAGTCAGAGCCTAGCAGCAGCAAAGAGCTTTCATTTAAATCAAATCAGAATATAAATTAGCATAAAAAGCAAAACAGGCTCAGTATTCTATGAGCAATAATAAATTCTTCTAGAGATCTTTACAAAGAGGCCTTCTAACTAGGGGACAAGAGACCTGTGAAACTTTTTAAATAGGTGTTAAAGCCAGATGGCAGGTCAAAATGCCATTTGAAAGACTCCTATAAAAGCAAGGATTGTTAGTCAGCCAGGAAGTTGGTAACAGCTTACCTTAGAAGCACAGGACAGGGCATTGTGTAGCAGCCCTCTTTTAATAAGTCTTATTTCCCTCCCTCCTTCCCCAACACCCACCCACCCCTGAGATAATCGTAGCTTTATAGGTATGTACATATTTTAAAGGAAAGGAACTGCTCTCAGGTGCAGCTTTTTATCCAAATCAGTCATGCATTAAGGACCTGAAATTAATTAAGCTTCAGGTGAAGATATATTAAACATATTAGGTACACGTTTATTAGTATAAGTATCCACAGCACCCCTTAGTAAGTAAAGAACTTAAAGATCTAAACAAAAGCTTAAAACTAAGATGCAAGCAGCAGTCCAGAAGTGAGAAGGGGGATTTCCAGTTTTTTGCATTGAGTGTCACATGTATGATTTTATCCTAGTTGGTGAGAGGTCGTAAATGTGCACTAGGTGCAAGGAGCTCTTTACTCTCAGGGAATGAGTCCATTCTCTAGAGGCTAGAGTAGCAGACTTTGAAGACATAAGAAAGACAGAGAGGTACATAGATTAGACCTACAGGGATATAGTCCTGAAGTCCCACCTCCAGTCTGGCAGCATCCCTGTTGCCATGGAGGAGAGAGGTCACATGACAGGAGAGCATCACCCTGGTGTGGCAGGAAGTGATCCTGTAATTAGGATCTGTCCTCCAGGTGACGTAAAACCCTCTCGCACCAAGGAAGTTTCTCCAGGGCCATGTGCCCCGAGGGAAGGGTTAGGACAGCCGTTATAGTTGGTGATTCAATCATTAGGCATGTAGATAGCTGGGAGGCTGGTGGATGTGAGAATCGCCTGATAACATGCCTGACTGGTGCGAAGGTAATGGACCTCACACGCCACCTAGATAAGGTCTTAGATAGTGCTGGGGAAGAGTCTGCAGTCTTAGTACATGTCGGTACCAATGACATAGGAAAATGTGGTAGGGAGGTTCTGGAGGGTAAATTTAGGCTTTTAGGTAGGAAGTTGAAATCCAGAACTTTCAGGGTATGCTTCCCATTCCATGCACAGGACACAAAAGGCAGGCAGAGCACCAGAGTCTCAATGCCTGGATGAGACGATGGTGCAAGGATGAGGGTTTTGGATTTGTTAGGAACTGGGGAACATTCTGTGGAAAGGAGGGGCTCTTCCAAAAGGATGGGCTTCACCTTAAATGGGACGGAACCAGGCTGCTGGCCTTAACCTTTGAAAAGGAGATAGAGCAGCTTTTAAACTAGATAATTGGGGAAAGCCGACATTCATCCAAGAGCACATGGTTCAGAATAATGTATCCTTGAAGGATACTACCAAAAGCAGTGAGGTTCCAAAAAAGAGTAAAGTAGCCCAAATGCCCTCGAGTATGGAGCAGACAGAGCTTAAAGTTTCCAAATTACCCATGCCTACCAATAGCCAGAATAATTTGAATAGAATACTGTCTCTAAAATGCTTGTATGCAAATGTTAGAAGTCTAAAAAATAAGATGGGAGAGTTAGAATATATAACGCTAAATGAGAGGTTAGATATGATTGGAATCTCAGAGACATGGTGGAAGGAGGACAACCAGTGGTACACTGTGATACCTAAGTACAAACTATATTGAAATGATAGAGCTGATCAAATTGGTGGAGGGGTTGCACTCTATGTTAGAGAGGGCATTGAGTCAGAAAGGATTAAAGTTTTGTAGGAAACAAAATTTGCTGTAGAATGTCTATGGATTCAAATTCCATATAAAAAGGGGAAGGTGATGGCAGTGGGGGTGTACTATAGACCGTCTGCCCAGAATGAACAAATGGATGATGAAATGCTCAAAGAAATCAAGGAAGTTAACAAAAGTTAAAGCACAGTAATAATGATGGGTGATTTCAATTACCCCGGTACCAACTGGGTCAGTGTCACGGCAGGACATGCTAGGGAGATAAAGTTCCTAGATGAAATAAATGACTGCTTCTTGGAGCAGCTGGTTCATGAACCGACCAGAGGGGAAGCCATATTAGACCTAGTCCTTAGTGGAACACAAGATCTGGTTGCAAGAGATAAGGGTGTTGGGGCCACTTGGCAATAGTGATCATAGCATGATCGCATATGATTTAATTAGTGGAAGAGGGATGATAAGGAAATCCACAGTACTACCTTTTAATTTTTGAAAGGGAGACTATGATAAAATGAGGAAATAGTTAAGAAAAAACTAAAAGGAGCAGTTGCAAAGGTTAAAGACTTACATCAAGCTTGGGTGTTGTTGAAAAATAGTATCTTGGAAGCCCAGACCAGCTGTATTCCACGCTTTAAGAAAAGTGGAAGGAAGTCCAAAAAAACTGCCAGCATGGTTTAAAGGTGAGGTCATAGAATCTGTTGTTGCCAAAAAAGCATCTTTCAGGAAATGGAAAAAAGAGCCAAATGATGAAAATTGGAAACAGCACAAGCACTGGCAAGTTAAATGCAAGGCATTGATAAGGCAGGCAAAGGGAGAATTTGAGAAGAAGCTTGCTGCGGAAGCAAAAACACGTAATAAAGACTTTTTCAAGTACAATCATAGCAAAAAACCTGTGAGAGAGTCAGTTGGTACATTAGATGATAGAGGGGTTAAACGGGCACTAAGAGGCAAAAAGGCGATAGCGGAGAGACTGAATGAATTCTTTGTTTCGGTCTTTACTAAGGAAGATGTAGGGATGTTACCCATGATTGATGTGGTATTTAAAGCTGCGGAAGTACTGATGGAAATATCGATACATCGGGAAGATGTATTATAACTATTTGATAAACTGAAGAGTAGCAAATCACCTGGACTGGATGGTATACATCCAAGGGTGTTGAAAGAACTGAAATATGTGATTGCAGACCTGCTATTAGTAATCTGTGAACTGTCTTTAAAATCATCTGTAATACCTGAAGATTGGAGGATCGCCATCGTAATGACAATTTTTAAAAACGGTTCCAGGGGTTATCTGTGAAGCTACAGACTGGTGAGCCTGACGTCAGTACTATGAAAAATGATAGAATCTATCATAAAGAACAAAATTGCTGAACATGTAGATAGTCATGGCTTAATGGGAGACAGCCAACATGGCTTCAGACAAGGAAGATCTTGTCTTACTGATCTGTTTATGTTTTTTTGAAGATGTGAATAAACAGGTAGACAAAGGTGAGTCGGTTGATATAATGTATTTAGACTTTCAGAAAGCCTTTGACAAAGTCCCTCATCAAAGACTTTTGGCAACACTAAAGAGTCATGGGATAGGAGGCAGTGCACTATTGTGGATCAGGAACTGGTTAAAAGATAGAAAGCAGAGGGTAGGGCTAAATGGCCAATTTTCCCAATGGAGAAAGGTGAATAGTGTGTACCCCAGGGATCTGTGCTGGGTCTGCTGCTTTTTGACATATTCATAAATGACCTGGAAAAGGGAATAATGAGTGAGGTTATCAAATTTTCAGATGACACAAAACTATTTAAAGTTGTTAAAACCCATCAGAATTGTGGAAAATTGCAAGAGGATCTTGATAAATTGGAAGAGTGGGCATCAAAATGGCAGATGAGTTTTAATGTGGGCATGTGCAAAGTTATGCACCTAGGGAAGAACAACCCAAACTATGGTTACACGATGCAAGGTTCCACATTAGGAACTACTATCCAGGAAAAAGATTTAGGCGTCATTGTGGATAACATGCTAAAAACCTCTGTCCAGTGTGCAGCGGCAGCCAAGAGAGCAAATAGAATGCTAGGTATCATAAGGAAAAGAATGGAAAATAAAACAAAGGATATTATAATGCCTCTGTATCATTCCATGGTGCGACCGCACCTTGAATATTGTGTGCAATTCTGGTCTCCGCATCTTAAAAGGATATAGCATTATTAGAAAAGGTTCCGAGAAGAGGAGTGGCCTAGTGGTTGGGGCAAGGTACTTCAGGCCGGAAGGTCGGGGGTTCAAATCCCACTAGAGGACTGCAACCTTGGGCCAGAAGGACTGGGATTTCTAGTCCCACAGGTGCTCCTTGTGGTCTTGGGCAAGCCACTTAACCCTCCATAGCCCATGTTCCCTGTAAAAGAGTTATCTCCAAGTTATAATACCCTGTTCAATGTAATTTCAGTTTGTTCAATGTAAACCGCACTGATGCAGAATTGCGTGGTATATAAGAGAATTAAATGAAATAAATAAAAATAAAATAAAATAAATAAATAAAATAAAATGGTAAAGGGGATGGAAGGATACCCCTATGAAGAAAGGCTAAAAAGGTTAGGGCTATTTAATCTGGAAAAAAGACAGCTGAGGGGAGATATGATAGAAGTCTATAAATTAATGAGCAGAGTGAACTGGGTAAACATAGATCGATTATTTAGGTTATCAGAATTTAGAAAGACTAGGGGGCATGCAATGAGCTACATGGTAAACTATTTAAGACAAATAAGAGAAATATTTTTTCACTCAGCGTGTAATCAAACTCTGGAATTTGTTACCAGAGGATGTAGTAAAGGCTGTTAGTGTAGCTGGGTTTGAAAAAAGGTTTGGACAAGTTCCTGGAGGAAATGTCCATAAACCATTATTAAAAAGGGACCCAGGATATCAATGCTTGACCCAGTCCAAGCATTTTGGAACCTGTGTCTTTTGGGGAAACTGCTAGGTACGTATGACCTAGTTGGTCACTGTTGGAAACAGGATACTGGGCTTGATGGACCTTGGTCTGACCCAGTATGGCATATCTTATGTTCTTATGAGTAAGATTTTGTATGTGTGTTGAGAAAGTGAGGCATTGGTCAAGTGTGACACCAAGGTATCTTTTATCTTATTTCAGTTTGATGCCATCAATAGTTATGGAAGATGGTGGTTTGAAGCCAATGTCTCTTGTGATGAACATGGCCTCTGTCATCTTGAGGTCTGTGTTCAAATTGTGTATTTTGTAGTGACCCCAGCCCCGGCCGAGGGCCTAGAGGCATAGGGCTGCCAATTTTAGTCCTCTAATAAAGGAATTAAACACTATTCTTGTCAACAGTGAGGCATTCTGGGACTTGTAGTTTTTCCTCTTTCAAGGATAGTCGTGTAAGCCAAGGGTTAAAGGCAAAGACAAAAGTTTATTTTTCTCCAAATGCACAAAGGTTCAAACACATAACGTCAGGATATTCTTCTCCAAGCAATACTTCAGAAATTATACATAAGTTGGAACTGAGGAAGCTTCATAAGCTTTTAAAACATGTGCAGTTGTTTTCATAAAGTAATTCAGCAAAACAAAATACAGCTTCTCTGTTTAAGCAAAGTTAAATGTCCTCATTTACCTTCTGCTTCTTTAAACACAAAATATAGAAGCTGGCAACGTTCTCTTGAGTTAGTAGGTATTTCTTAGCAAAACAAAGCTAAGTTCATTCACACTGCTTCTTAAGAGCTTTCTTTATCAAACATTTCTTATCAACAGACTTTCATAGCTTCTGTCTGGCATAATGTACAATCCATTGGCAATTCACCGGATATGGAGTTTTGCTCAGCACAGTCCACTTGCATATCCTCTTGTTCTAAAGCATATATGTCTGGCTCTGAACTCCCACAATCTGCTCCTGGGTGAATGCTCTGGGGAAATCCCTGAACCTCCCTCCAGCACTGTTTTCCCCGGTAAGGAATGTCTGTACCTCTAGTATGGGATATCTCTCCCTGATTCAGTTGCCTTGGTTCCTCTCCGCTGTTCAGCCATGGTTCCTTGCTCCAGGCTGGGTTCTGGTTACTTCTAGCTATAGCCTTGTTCATCCACCTTTAATCAGCTTGAACCCTTCGGTCCGAGACCCGAGGTAGAAGACTTCCCTGCTTTCTTTCTCTAAGCAAAGCATACGTGGTTTCTTGGCTCTCAGGCTCCTTCCACGTCCTTCTGCTTCCCCTGATGTTTCCTCCTCTTGAGTTCCTCTCTCTGAACTCCTGGAATAGCTGAAACACGCTGAACTCTCGGAACTTGCCCACAATTCTGGACTGGAACTGGAACACAAACAGTTTGAACCGCAACCTGATCCTGAACCCCTTTCTCCCCTTCTGAGCAGGGTTTATAAGGCTGCTTCTTAGCTAGCCTTTCTCTGTCTCTGCACAGGTGTTTGCCATTACTGCCTAAGCTTGCACTTACGTCAACAGAGCTTGGGTGTGGCAAACTGGCTCTCTCAACTCCATGCTTTCTTTCTTTGACTGCAGTCTGGAACCTGTGAATTTCAGGAATGTCTCTTTCCTTAAAGGTATATTCACTATCTTTTCCTATTTCCATCGGTTCAGCAGGGCTCTCCTCATCACAATTTTCAGCCAGTTTCAGACTGGAGAAGCAGATTATTCCTGGGTATGATGTCTAGATTTGATGCGTTAATAGATGTTTTATCATTACATCATCAGCATAGATATGATATAGGATGTTGTAGGTCTTTATTACAGAGCATACTGATTGTACAAAGAGGTTAAATAGTAATGATGAGAGGGTCAAGCCTTGTGGAGCTCCTTGAGATTATAGTGGTATTTGTTTGGTCTATTGGGGCTTTGCATGATATAGGGTGGAATTTGTATGGTCTATTGGGACATTTTTCTTTTGTGCCTTAGTGCTACGTGGAACCCCAATATGCTACCCTTATAATTTGTGTATAAATTTGTAAGACAGAACAATGTATAAGTAAACATCAATCTAATTTATTGAACTAGAATACACAGGTCTGCAGCAAATATAAATCTAACACCATATTGTTATCCTGTGAGGCAGAAAATGACATCACTCGATACAGAACTTCAGTTACTGTCTTCTCACTTTACATTCTACAAAGCACTATTTTATACATTCACGACCCAGTCTTTTCTCTTTAACCCATTTGTCCATTTTCCCTTATATGGTTATTCCTTACAACAGCCTTGGAAATACATTTCTTTCTTTTCCTCTTGTATGTTTCTTTGCGCAGTCTTATTTCTATGTCTCGTCTCCTTTAAACCCCACCCCCCAATTCCTGTCTTTTTCTGGTTTATATGTAGTCATGGCTAAAGCATTCTGTCTGCAATTCGTCTTGTCAGCAGTTTCAAAGGTAAACATACACACACAGAGATACAGAGACACTGTTTTCATTCACTCATTTCAAGATGGAGTTTTCAGAGAGGATTCTGGGAAAGCAGACAGAGATTCGTTCAGCACTCTCATCTTCTCAGGTCTATTCTTACTTGCAGTTTGTGGTCTGTCAAGTAGGACTTGAACCATCTGAGGAGTGTGTCTGCTAATCCAAGAGTTTTTTAGGTGCTGAATTATGTTGTCATGTGGAATGGAGTTGAATGTTCCTTTTATGTCTAGAAAGATGAGTATGAAGCCAGATTTGGGTTTGTCTGTGCCCTTATTTAGATTGAGTAGTAGCAAAATTGCCTGTTGGTGCATTCTGCAACAGTTTTCTTCATGAACTATGAGTCTGTAGAAGTCAACGCAGAAGAGGAAGGCAGCAATGAGATGGATCAATCGTGGGGAGGAGTGGTCTAGTGGTTAAGACAAGGTTCTTCAGGCCGGAGGGCCGGGGGTTCAAGTCCCACCTGGGGACAACAATCTCAGGCCGGAGGGACTGGGATTTCTAGTCCTATAGGCACTCCTTGTGGTCTTGGGCAAGCCACT
Source organism: Ichthyophis bannanicus (assembly GCA_033557465.1). Taxonomy (NCBI): domain Eukaryota; kingdom Metazoa; phylum Chordata; class Amphibia; order Gymnophiona; family Ichthyophiidae; genus Ichthyophis; species Ichthyophis bannanicus. The sequence goes on along the minus strand of CM066031.1, from coordinate 37,190,199 downwards.
TAACTCTCCATTGCCCATGTTCCCTGTAAGTATGTGTCCCATATCCCTTCATGTTAAATGTATCCCCCAATTGACAGCTTTGACCCGGTGAAAAGTGGGATATAAATACAGCTAAATAAAAATAATAAATAAATAAATACGAGCAGATATGAATGCCACTCTATCAACTATGAGCCACTGAACATGGTTATGAAAACTACCTGGAGGGTCGCCATGAATGGACACTGACTCCACAGTACTTAAGAACAACAAACTTGGGGATTATGTGCAAGGCCCTGGAAACATCTGGTTCTTGTTCCAGGCTCTGAATGTGGTTAATATTTTCTCTCTCTTTGCTGGGATGGGCAACCATTCTTACTCAAATAATCTTCATGGGCTTCGGTGATAGAACCTCCTCCTTCTTCCACCATTAGAAGACAAGCCGAGCTCCAGCACTTAACAGGCAAAAGTCAAAGCTACCCCCATGGGCTGAACAGGGTGGGAGGGAGCCAGGACTAGAGCTGGGGCTGTGAAGAGGGGCAGGAGAATGGCTGCAGGGCTTCTGGCTAGGGTCTGGCTTTTTCTAAACACTTGCTTGGAATATATTATTATTATAATATATAATATAATATATATTATTTATTTATCTTAGCATTGCTAGAGTGCCTTACTTTTCAGTATTTTTGTTTGTAATCTTGTTCAGCTCTCTCTCTCCTCTTCCTTATTATCCCAACCCATGGCTTAAAATCTCTTAAAGCTGTCCTGTGCTCCTTACCACGATCACTCAAAGGTGCATCTCATCACCTGCAATTTCTGCCACCTATCGTTTTATTTCTTCTGACTTCTGTTCTCCTCTCCATCTATCTCTTTATGGCTCCTCATCACTTTCTCGTCCTACTCCTCATACTCACTAATTGTCTCCCCTCCTATGAATACCTTCAAGCCCACCCCCCTCATCTCCCCTTTACCATCCTCACTTTCCCAATCCAGTAATCAAAGAGAATTCAGACAACAAAGCTTCTTCCATTGAACATAATTATAAAAGAGTGAGGTGGTAGAATTATATACAGATATTTTGTCTAATTCAATATCAACTTTATACAGTGGCATATTTAAATAACATATTTACAAAGATAATTCCATTCCCAACATATTTGCTAAGCTCAAGGGTTGTCAACTGTATTAGAATGCATGGACGGGAAAGCTAGGTTGGGTAAACCTAGACTTGGTCCTGTGGTTGCAAAGTGCTCAGGGAAGAGATGGGTTTTAATGGCCTTATGAAATGCGGAGAGATCATTAATGGATCTGAGCTTATCAGGGAGGGAGTTCCAGTACATGGGTGCAGTGTATGTAAAGGCTGTGTTGCTCATCAAGTGGTTTGCCTTGCAGAAGTCTGTGGGGACTATGAGGGTGTTGAGAGTTGAGGTACGATGGAGCTATATTCTTTAGAAGTTTAGATGTGATCATGAGTAATTTATTTATTTATTTTATTTATTTAAAGCTTTTCTATACCGCGCTCTTTGTCATCAATGCGGTTTACAAACAACAATTCTTAATACAGGGCAAGTGCAATTCTGCCCTGTGCTTACATTAAATGGGAATGGTAACATGGAAATATAACTGGGGTAACTATGTACATTTTATTTGTATTTTATACAGCTATAAAATTGGCAGCCAGTGAAATTCATATAATATAAGTGTGATATATTCAGTTCTATTAACTTTCCAAATAATTTGGGCGGCCACATGGTTGGCCATCTGTAACTGGCTTATTGCCTGTTTGGAGAAGCCCTGGAAAATGCTGTTGCAATAATCAAAGTGTGGGGTGATCGATGCTTGAACGGCAGACTGAAAGTCATAGCTTGATAGCAGTGATCTCAACCTCTGAATCATCTTTGGTTTGTAATAGCTCTTACCAGTGGTTAATTTTATAAGGGTGGCCATGCTAAGAGATTGATCTAGAGTAATCTCAAGGTATTTCACCTTGTTCTTTACCTGTAAAACAGCTTCTTTTAAGTGTATAGTTGAGGGTGGTTTAAAGTCTTGGTTCCTGGTTACCTGTAATATATCAGTTTTCTTTAAATTAATCCGCAGATTATGGGAGTTAAGCCACTTTAAGAATTCACTGAAGCGGAACATTATCAGATGGAGGATAGGGCTTGCAATATAAAAGAAGTAATTAGATCTTACCTGCTAATTAATGTTCCTGAAGGATCTCCTGTCCATTCCCTTCTTCAGGGTTGTGCTCCTCTTCAAGCAGCTTTGGAGACTGAGTACGTCATCCTTTTGATGACCTCAGGATATATACCACTGGCACTACCCACCAGCTTCCGTATCCTGTTGACAAAGCAAACTTAACGGAGAAACAACTAAACCAATAAACCAGAGGTACTCAAATCCAGTCCTGGAGGGCCACAAACCAGTCAGGTTTTCAGGATATCCCTATTGAATATGCATGAGATAGATTCAAATACAATGGAGGCAGGGCATGCAAATATATCGCATGCATATTCATTAGGAATATCCCGATAACCTGACTGGTTTGCGGCCCTCTAAGACTGGATTTGAGTACTTCTGCAATAAACTAACAAATGCAAAACAATAAACAGAAAACACCTCCCCCCCCTCTCACAGGAAAGGGAAAACCCAGCCCCCCTCCCTCCAGAGGAGGAGGCTTACCTGATAAGGCCCTTGCCTAACATACTAGCAATCTTGAAAGCAGAGCCATGTAACTGGCTCGTCCGCTTCGCTACTAGAACCCGAGAGAAAAACCTGCCAAAGACAAATCCTCCTCAGGTTTATTGTTATTCCTGAATCGCTTCGGGCCGTTAACTATTGCTTACATCAGCACCCCAGGCGGGACCAGGGACTGGACTGGAGCTCCTTCAGGAACATTAATTAGCAGGCAAGATCAAATTACTTTTTCCTAATTGTCTCTCCAGTCCATTCCCTTCTTCTGGGATGTAAAAGAGCTGTTCAAGCATGGAAGGTGCCTGCCAAACCGGACCGAAGCACCGCTCTCCAAAAACCGGCATCTGCCGCCGCCTGAACATCCAACCTGTAGTGCTTGGCGAAGGTATGTAAGGAAGATCACGTAGCTGCCCTACAAATCTCTAGTGGAGGAACCAAACTAAACTCTGCCCATGAAGTGGCTTGAGCCCGCATGGAATGAACTAACGGGACTCGCCTTCCCCTTGGAATATAAGCAGAAGCAATGGCCTCCCTGATACACCTAGAAATAGAAGCCTTGGCCACCGCTTCTTCCCTGCGCTGCCCTCTGAACAACACAAAGGGGAGGAGAAGATGGCCTTCCGCAATAGTCAAACACCGGAACAAAGGGGTTACCAAGCTGTTATGTTGCCTACTATCTCTATTGCCCTGATTTACCTTCTATCTCTTGTTTAGTCATTATATGTGTACTCTCATTTTTGAGCATGACGTTTTTCATACATGTGTATACAGTATAGATATGTTACTTTTACACAATAATTTATAGACTCTGACATATATTCAGCTGCTCACAGATAAGGTTTTATTTTGTTTTATTTACATTTTTTATATATATGAATATATTGTAACTATTATGTCTTTACATATGTATGTTTCATCATATTTTAATGTGTAAACTGTCTCTTTTGACATTCCTCTTTAGTTTTATTTTCACTTATGCTTATAATTTTACTGTGTTCCAGATTGGGAAGAGTGGTTGCTCCACCCCATAGACGTGTTCCTTATACCTTCTATGTGGTTTCTGGTAACATTTTTTATTTAATAACGCAGTTTTTAATATTTTTGTTTTTGTTCTTTGTTTTATTATTATGCTTATTTTATGTGTGTTTGTTTTTTAGACCCCTGATGAAGGCTTCGGCCGAAACTTGTGTAGTTGGGTCCCTAATAAAGAATTTTATCAATTACCCTGGTAGGCCGTGGTCCTTTGTCCTCTGCTGTTTTTTCCACTCCGAACAACACAAACAAACGCTCCAACTTGCGGAATGCCTTAGTACACTTGAAATAATGCTTTAGAATCCTGCACATGTCCAGAAGATGCAACCATGCCTCCCCCTCCCCCAAATTGGCAAAGGAAGGGAGAGACAACGACTGATTCATATGAAAGGGAGAAACCACCTTGGGCGAAAATGACGGAACCATCCACAGCACCACCTTCTGTTTGAAGAAAACAAGGAACGGTGGACGACATGACAGGGCTTGCAACTCTGACACACGCCTGGCTGAGAAAATGGCCACCAGAAAAACGGTCTTAAGCGTCAAATCCTTTAAAGAAGCACATTCCACCGGCTCAAAAGGCACACCTGCTAAGGTGTCCAACACCAGATTGATATCCCATGGAGGAACTGCTGACCTTAGCTGTGGCTGCAGATGCCTCACTGCTTTAAGGAAACAAACCACATCGGGATGCTCCCCTAATGTTCTACCCATAACCTTGCCTCTGTAACAAGTGAAGTTTATGAGCAGCTACCTGCACCCGCTAGGAGCTGGCTGCCAGCCCCTTCTCAAAACCTGCCTGAAAAAAATCCAACACCTCAGGCACTTAAACTTTCAAGGGCCTCTTCTGTCTGACCTCACACCAGTTCTCGAAAATGCGCTGTACTCTAATATACGCTAAACAGGTTGAACGCTTACGCACCTTCAACAGCCCCTGAATATCCTCTCTTACGCAGCCTTGCCCTTTCAATAGCCAGGCCGTAAGCGAGAACTGATCCACCTGCAGCATCTTAATGGGCCCCTTCCAGAGCAGATCCTCTCTTACCGGGAGTTGCCAGCGTCGATCCGCCAGTAGCCACATGAGATCGGCATACCACGGACGCCACGGCCAGTCCAGAGCTATCAGGAGCATCAACCCCTGATGCGCCTCTATCCTTTGAAGAACCTGCCTATGAGCGCCCACAGAGGGAACACATACAGTAAGCCCTCCGTGGGCCACCTTTGAACTAGGGCATCTAAACTCTCTGACATCCTTTCCTTTCTTTTGCTGAAGAATCGATTCGCTTTGGCCGACTCCCAGCGTGCCATCAGGTCCATGATAGGCATACCCCAACGACGCTTCACCTGCTCGAAGACTTCCTGGCTGAGCTCCCACTCACCCTGATCCACCTTGTACCTGCTGAGGTTTTCAGCCATGACGTTCTTCCCCCCCTGCCACGTGTTGTGCCGACAGGGCTAATAGATGAACCTCGGCCCATAGAAATAAGCTTCCTGCTTCCTCTTCCAATAGAGGGCTGCTCGTGCCTCCTTGCCGGTTGATATACGACACAGCTGTCACGATGTCCGAAAGAACTCTGACCGCCCTCCTGCGAACCCAACACAGGAATGCTCTGAGAGCCAGGATCACTGCTCGCAACTCCAATCTGTTTATGGGTCATTGGGACTCCTGAACACTTCAGAGTCCCTGGGCAAAGTGACCCTCACAGTGGGCTCACCAACCCGACAGACTCGCATCCATCATTACCTGTATCCACTGAGGAGCTTCGAGGGGCATTCCCCTCTCCAGATTTCCCGGAGCAAGCCACCACTGAAGGGTCTCCTTGGTTGCCAGGGCACAGGGGAGCAACATCGACAAGGGCTGTCTTTGATGGGACCAGTACCATAGAAGAGACCGCTGGAGCGGACGCATATGTGACCTGGCCCAGGGAACCAAGTCTAGCATCGCTGCCATGATCCCCAACACCTGCAGACAGTGCCAAGCCGAGGGTGCCTCTGAACTGGCAAGAACACTCTGCCCAAGAGCATGTCAAAAGGAGCCCCCAAGTATTCGATTTCCTGAGCGGGCACCAATCTGCTCTTTGCCAGATTGATCACCCACCCTAAACTTCGGAGGAAACTGACCACTCTGTCAGTTGCTTTCAGACGCTCCTCTTTGGACTTGGTCCTGATCAACCAATCATCCAGGTAGAGATGGACTAGAATCCCTTCTTTGCATAGAGCCATCGCCACTACCATCATTACTTTGGTGAAAGTACATGGTGCCGTTGCTAAACCAAACGGCAAAGCTTGAAACTGAAAGTGACCCACTGGGACCGCAAAGCGCAGGAACTGCTGATGTGACTCTCTGATAGGAATATGTAAATATGCCTCCATGAGGTCAAGAGAGGTTAGAAATTCTCCCTGCCTTACTGCCACAATCACTGACTTCAGCGTTTCCATATGAGATTGAGGGACCCGATTGACACACTTGAGGTCCAGTATTGGTCGGAAGGAACCATCCTTCTTTGGTACCACAAAATAAATGGAGTATCGACGACAGCTGCACTGGTCTTTTGGCACTGGGACGACCGCTCCCAAGGTCAAAAGTCTTGCCAATGTTTCCTCCACCACTGCCTGCTTGGCCAGCGATTTGCAAGGTGAGTGGACGAAGGAGGGAAGGACTGGCCTGGCAAACTCTAGGGCATAACCATCCCATACTACCTCCAAGACCCACTGGTTGGACGTGACCCAGGCCGAAGCGGGAAAGAACTGCCGTAGACGCCCCCTTACCGACTGAATACCCACCCGAGCCCCCGCTGTCTCATTGTGACTTTCTCAGGGTAGAGGGGGTCGAAGAGGCCCCAAAGCCTCTCCCGCTCCTCGAAACCCCCGTAATCCCTGACCTCTTGAGGGAAACCAACCCCTCTGAAAGGGGCTCTGACAAGCTGTACACGAGCTCTGGGCCTCCCTCTGCTGAGCCCGTCCCTGGGCAGGAAAGCGACTCTGCTTGGATCTATCCTCCGGAAGCCTGCCACCCTTAGACTCACCCAGGTCCTTCACCAACTTGTCCAAATCTTCTCCAAAAAGCAGCTTACCCTTAAAGGGGAATCTGCTAAGATGGGACTTGGAAGAACCATCTGCCGCCCAATTGAGGAAACAAAGGTACCACCGAGGCCATGTTCCTTGACAAAATCCAAATAAGATCATATTGACTATCCGCCAGGTAGGCCGCCCCCAACTCAATTCTTGCCGCTTCGCTCTGTGGTCCTGCCGGAGACTCCTCCACCATCTGTAGCTGTTGAGACCACCTCATTCAAGCCCGGGCTACCCAAGCCCCTAATACCAACGCCTGCAGGGCCAGGGCACTAATGTCAAAGGCTTGTTTCAGCAAGATGTCTAATTTCCTGTCCTAGACATCCTTAAGCACTGCACTGTGCTCCACTGGGATGGTAGTCTTCTTGGTCACCGCCGAAACCACCGTGTCCACTCTGGGCAACTTTAGCAACTCCTTCTCTGCTTCTGGCAATGAGTACAAACGCGACATTGAGCACACGCCCCTCAATCCGGACACCGGCTGATCCCACTCCTCTTGAATCATTTGCTGGACCACTCTGTGGACTGGAAAAACCCTCTGAGACTTCCTAACTTCCTGAATCAAAGGATCTTCCAGGGCATCCTCCTCCGCAGGCACCCCTGTGGTAATGTTGAGAACTTTCAAGGATTCAACAATCAAAGCCGGCAACACTTCTCGCTGGAAAACCTTCATAGTTCTTGCTTGCTCCTCGGGGATCTCCCCCTCCTTGAGCTCCTCTTCCTCTTTCCCCCAGTTCTCGATCTGCAGTCTCTTTTTATAGCACCTCCAACATAGGAGAAAGAGGATCTTCTTCCAACTCCGTTCTGGCCCTCTTGGGAGGGGTGTCCATTTCCCCCAGGGACTTGGTCTCTGCCTCATGCTTTCGTGCGCGTCCCTGACCTCCCTGTTGATGCAGACAGAAAGCCTTGTGTAGTACTAACACAAACTCCAGGGAGAACCCTTCATGAGGTTTCCCTCCCCCGCTGAGGTCCCAAGTTGGGGTTGCGAGGAGGCCTGCTGTTCCGAAGCTATGGACTGGAGCGAGCCCTTTCCATAGTATCCCCTCTACGTAAATCTTCTCCTGACTCCTGAGACTCAGAAGCTGGAGGATTCTGGGACCCACTGTCCTGCAGACCCTGTTCAACTGAGACTGCCTCCAAGGCGCAGCCCCTACACACCCCGGTGTCTGACACTGCACCACAGCGAGCCCCACAGACCAGACATTGCTGTCTTGCAGGCATCTTGACCATCAGTTTTAAAAATCAAAAATTCCTTCTTTTTTTTTCAAGGGTATATATAGATAAAGATCTAAAGCTCTCTCTCTCCATTTATATATTGTGATGAGGAGAGTATGACTGAGCCCATGGAAATAGAGGAAAATCAAAAACTTACCTTTAAGGAAAGAGACAGGCAGTGAACCCATAGCTTGCAGAGTGCAGGAAAAGAAAGAAACACTCAGTTGCTGAAGGCAGGCCACACCCAAGCTCTGCTAACCTAAGGGCAGGCTTGGAGACTAATGAAAAGCACCTGAGCAGGGGGCAGTGCACAGGAGGAAAAAAACAGCTTTATAAACCCAGGGGAACAGGAAAGGAAGGAGGTTTACCGGGAGGTTCACCAGAGAGTTTGATCAGGGAATTGACCGGGGAGTTAGAGTTGACCACAGAGACTGCTAGGGAGAGAAGCACCCAAGAAGAAAGACCCAGAGAGTTCACCGGGGAGGAGACCGGTGGAGACTTCCGTGGGGACTTCAGAGGTGAAGGCAACACCCCTAGAGAAAGTCAGGCTTGCAGGAAAAGTGCAAATAGTTCTGAAGCCAGCAGAGGTGTGGCTGGGAGAATTACTGCGAACAGCAGAGGGCAGTTTCTACAGTTCATGAACCAGCTCTAAGGGTTCAAGCTCCCAGAAGGTGGGTGAACAAAAGTACAGCTAACAGTTACCTGAAACAGTTGGAGGCATTGTGGCATTTAATTCAGAAAAAGAAGCTTCACCTTCCAGGTGAAAGCCTTGCTCGTAGTGAAAAGCCTCAGTGGAGAAAAGTTCAGGAGCTTTTGGAGTGTATTGAGCCAGAAGCATTGCATGGAGCTTTAGAGTCAGACGTACCAGAAGAAATGCAGGTAGATTGCTCTGAACCTGTTACTATGTCTGAGGATTCATTAATGGACTGTTCATGGTGTCAAAGAGCTGAATAAAAGCTTCTGGAAAAGGAAAACCCTGTAACTTGAAAACCCCCAAAAGCATTAAGGAAACAGGGAGAGTTACTATAGCCAGGAAAGCTAAGAACCCTGTTCAATGCAGAGAAGACATTTACTTTTGTTTGAGAAAAAGGATGTATTTGTTTGTTATATTGAGAGACAGCTGCATGTGTTGAGAGAGCCTTCTAAAGCAGTTTCAGTTTTGGTTACATGGAATTTTCCTGAGGAATATTGTTTGGAGAAGAATCCTGTTACCTTCTGTTAAGCCTTAGTGTTTTGGAAAGGAAAAGAAGAAATAAATTCCTGTTCGCCTTTGAGAAAAAAACCTTCGGTTTCCATACTTTTGTTTTTGAACAAGTACCACAACTACAAGTCCCAGAAGCCCATGCTCTGGAGGAGGATAACATAATCTTTATTTAAAGACTAACAAGGGCAGCCCTATGCCTATAGGATATATATATATATATATATATATATATATATATATATATATATATATATATATATATATATATATATATATAAACTAAACTCCTACATGAATCTATACACAGAAAAAAAACTAAAAATGTCTCACTACAGAACAAAAGGTTAAACCTTGTGCTGCCAAGCCTAATACTATTCCCCCTTCCATGCAGGGCTGTCTGCTTCCTCACCATGTCATTCTCCCCAGCCTACTCTCTGGCACGCGAAACTAACCGGAGGACAGAGACCTTCACCTCCCATAGCCGCTTTGGCTCAGCCGCATGCCTTCACGACAACTGCGGGACTCACTCGTGGCCTCGCGGCTCGTCCTGTTTCCTCTGCTGCCTCTTACCTTGCAGTGTGTGGATTCACCGCCGATGCTCCTTCCTGCCGGGAATCGCGTGTCTGTCCTCCCGCCCTTGTGCTCAGCCGCCTCTCTAGGGCTTTGGCATTGAGGCGGGAGGCAGCGCAAAGGCCCGTTACTTCAATCGGAGGGTCCAGCAGCCATTTATTTATTTATTTTAAACCTCATTGATCCAAGCCGCGATAAGCCTCCTCCAACCCCAGTCTTCAGCTAATGAGGAGGAGGTGTGTGAGGTGCAGGGCAGGAAAAACACCTCTCTAAAGCTGGCAGCAAACAAAAGAAAAGTAAATGGGATTAAGGAAAAACAAAGAAAGAAAGAAAAAATAAACCCCTTCTAAACTAAGTCTCTCCAGAAAGCCTTTCTCCCTGGCTTACTGCTCCTTTCAGCTGCTTGAAGACTGAGTGTACTGAGGCGGTGGGTGGTGCCAGTGGTATATATCCTGAGGTCATCAAAAGGATGACGTACTCAGTCTCCAAGCTGCTGGAAGAGGAGCACAACCCAGAAGAAGGGACTGGACTGGAGAGATGATTAGAAATGGGAGATATAATGATATATTGTCCACATAGATGTGATACTCCACTTTAAACTTATGGAAGTTACTACAGATTGGCTGGAGATAAATGTTAAAGAAAAGGGCTGATAGAGATAATCATTGAGGTAAGCCCCTCTTTTTGTCTATATGGTTTACATATCTGTAAATCGATGTTGACTTTCTTGTTTAAGGCCACCTCGGTTTACATTAATGGAGAATCCTTATTTCCCAAGTAGAGAAGGTATTCTGCAAGGGTATCTCGAGGTGGAGTTGGTGTCTCCGGGTAATGCGTCATAACCGGCCAGAACCACTGTCATCCATTTATTCTTGCATTGCTGGATTTTTTGAGGGAGCTGCATGGATTGTTTGCAAGCTGTATCATGGGGGAGGTTTGTTTTATTGCAGCTAAGTCTTCCCTCAATTGAATCAATTATTTTTCCATAGTAGATAGCTTAAGATGGGTAGGACAATCTCAAAGGCTCCAAATTGTTTTCCTGAAGATTGAAGCACCACAGTTATTGCACTGTGTCTTTTGGGGAAATTGCTAGGTACATATGATCTAGATTGGCCACTGTTGGAAACAGGAAACTGGGTTTGATGGACCTTGGTCTGACCCAGTATGGCATATCTTATGTTCTTATGTAGTGTGTGTGGGGCAGTTGGTAGATGAAAAAACAACATAGAAGTGCTTTCTACTAAAAATATGAAAGCGAATGTGTGTCTTGGGTTTGACTAAGAACATCCAGCCCTGGGGAGGGAGGGTGAGAAATAAGTGGCAGTAAGCTACGAGTTTGACTTTCTAAGCCAGAGACCTTGCAGGGCAGCTGTTATCTACCAGAGCACGGACTTGTCTCTGCAATACAGGCCAAACATATTGTTTTAAAGAACAGGCTGAACATTTTAACTCTTTTTTTTTAATTAAAGCAAGGTAATTTCTATATTGCATCCACTATTTTCTAAAGGCTAAAGAAATCTACATAGTGGATGCTTGAAATACCCTCCCGATGGAAGTGATGGGGGCAAATACAGTGACAAAATCCAAATGGCATGGGACAGAAACAGTGGATCCCTGTAAAAAAACAGGATAAAATAAAAATAAACATAACTATCTCTTATATCTCAAAAAATAGGGGTGACTTACACAGAGCAGTTAGTACACCTCTAAACCCAAGGCATGCGGAGGTGTGACCTGCACGGAGTGGCATGTGCACCGACTCTTGCCACCTTGCTGGGCAGACTAGTGGATGAGAGGCCTAGTGGTTGAGGCAAGGTACTTCAGGCCAGAAGGTCAGGGGTTCAAATCCCACTAGAAGACAGCAACCTAGGGCCGGAAGGACTGGGGCTTCTAGTCCCACAGGTGCTCCTTGTGGTCTTGGGCAAGCCACTTAACCCTCCATTGCCCATGTTCCCTGTACGTATTAGTGTGTGTGTCTCATATCCCCTCGTGTTAAAGGTATCCCCCAATTGTATTGTGACCGCTTTGATTGAAGGATAAGGTGGTATACAAAACGGAATAAATAAATAAATACTGATCTTTATCTGCCATCATATACTACGGTATGTTACCATGTTAAACACAGGCAGTAAGTAATACAATGCAATGTGTGCCTTCGAGTCAGTCCTGACTCCTGGCGACCCAGAAGCTCCTGGGTTTTCTTGGCAGTGTCACCGGAAGTAGATTGCCAGGCCTTTCTTCCGAGGCAGTGGAGGGTTAAGTGACTTGCCCAAGGCCACAAGGAGTGCTAGTGGGAATCGAACTCTGGTTGCTTGGTTAACAAGCCAGTGTTCTAACCAGTAAAGCAGTGCAATTATAGTAACTCCAAAAAGACAGACGAGGTACAGGCAGCTAGAAACTATTCAAAGCAAGTAAAAGTAAAAGAAAAAGAATAAAAATAAAAATGTAGCCAGACAGATCCACTCAATGTGCTTCCACCCCAGTGCTCTGGAGACCGGATTTCTAGGGGAGGAGAATAAAGCCAGCCGACATCTAATGTACTCTGAGCACCTCCACGTCTCCCTGAGTGTGTTTCTGGTTTGTGTTTCAGATGCGGGTGACATTTGAGGACATCACTGTCTCTTTCTCCCAGGAGGAGTGGGAGTATTTAGATGAAGGTCAGAAGGAGCTTTACAGGGAGGTGATGAAAGAGAATTATGAGACTGATCTCCCTGGGTAAGGACTGTATAACTAAATCTGCATTTCCAGCAGACGGTGGGGCTGATCTGTTATACTGTATCTACCATTCTTCAAGGTTCCAGAGATAGGACACGTCCAGAAAATCTTCTCACAAAGAAATTTTCAGTCATATTAACAACCAGTACCCACCAGGTACAATAAGCAGTATTTTATAAATCATCAATATATAATTCAGCTCTAGATACAGAACCTACAGAGCTGAGTGGGAGATGAGTCTGGTGAAACCTGTGGTACTGGATTCAAGGCTCCCACAAGGATTGGCCTACCTTCCCCAGTAGATATATAGATGGTTTTTCTAACTTCATCCCTTCAGGAATATCCTTGTACAGTACTTAAAAAATAATATAGTCCATCATATCTTCAATCAGTCTCTCTTCTACATTGCTTCCTGTTGTGTTCATGTATATTTCTCAGCAGCACATTTATGTTTGTCCCCTGCTTTCTTGAATTCAGATACTGTCCTCATGTCTACTACTTCCACTGGGAGACTATTCCACGCATCTACCACTCTTTCCATAAAGAAATATTTCCGCATATTACTCCTGAATCTATCCCCTTTCACCCTCATCCATCAGATGCTGCAAGACTGCACCCTCAGACACAGAGCCCAAATCGGTATAAGAAAAGAGAGCAGGAGGCTGAAACCCCTCCACTCTCCATCTAAAGGCCAATCAGGGCCCACCACAGCAACTTAGAAAAGAAATGCCTTCAGCCACAGCAGCACCTTAGGCCCTTAGGCGGGGAAAGCAGGCAAATATGCAAAAAGCAGCTCAACCCAAACAAAAAACTGCCAACACTAAGCCCAACAACCTCAAAAAACCTCAACAACCTCGAAGACCTCGCTGCTGACCTCACCCCTATCACAAACAGAAAACCCTCACCCCACACATCTCCTAGACACTTCGGATTGTATCAGGACACACTTTCAGCAAGAAAACAACAAACTGTAAGTACCACTCATCAGAAATTGAACTCACTGCTGAAAGAGCCCCACCCCTACCCTCCTATGATTCTACCAAAAAACATAAAACTTCTATAATGCCAGGGAATCCAATGTTGCCAATCAACCAAGTATTGTATGCCCTTCTTCTCATCTGGCTCCTACTCTGCCACTCATCAACAGCTACCTATACCATAAACATACCCACAGCAGCCCTACAACCTCCCCTACTACACATACCTTGTCACCCACACATATGGATGAATCCCCATAAGCATGCCTACAGACAAACCCACAGATTAATAAGAATTCAAACCAACACTCACACAACTGGCTACCACACCCAACACACGCTAATCACTCCAATTAACATTGAGCTAATCAATGCTAGCTCCATCTGAAACAAGAAACACCATCATAGACTATATTCAATATCACCCAGACTGACATCCTCTGCATCACCAAATCCTGGCTAAAAAGCACTGACCAGGTCATTCTATCTGAGATCACTCCTCGATCTCTTACTGCTTCAAACGTCCACGCATCCACAAGAGAGGTGCGAATGAACCTTAAATTTAAAATATCCCAATCTCTAAGCCACAAACACTGTGGCTTAATCACGATAGAAAACAGACACCTAGCCATTTGTCTTACTTACAGAGCCCCAAACGCTCCCGCTGATGAGACATCTGACATCCTCAAAGCCAGAGGTTTGGCCAGCTCTCCTCATAAGCTGCTTATACAACTAGACAACCTAAATCTGAGCTATGCACCTAGTAGAGAAGAAGCTACTTTCACAAGGCAATGGAATCACTTAACTTCTGCCAAATCCTCAAGGGCTCCTGTCACCGCTCAGGCTCTACTCTGGACCTCATCTTTGTCCCAAAGAACCTTCACTCACAGGACAGCATAACGACCCCTCTTGCCCTACCAATATCCTGGTCAGATTACCATGCTATACATTTCAAGGTTCACCACCCTCAACAAGGAAAATCACAGAGAATACCCCATTTTGAATTAATTTTTAACGCTGGGGCCACCACCCTGCGGCTCGCGGGCCGAATCTCTTCGTGCGGCCCGCGAGGCTCTACCCCGGTGCGGCCCACCAAGGATGCTGCTCAAAGTACCGGCAAACTCACCGACTCCTTCTTCTGCAGCCGCGGTTCCCTGCCTCTTAGGGAACCGCGGCTGTGCTTGTAAAATCATCGCGGAGCCCTTCCTGTCTTGACGGGCTCCGTGTGCAGCATTGTCCCGCCTCTAAAGGAAGTGGTAAACAACTTCCTTTAGAGGCGGGACAATGCTGCATGGAGCCCGTCAAGACAGGAAGGGCTCCGCGATGATTTTACAAGCACAGCCGCGGTTCCCTAAGAGGCAGGGAGCCGCGGCTGCAGAAGAAGGGAGGGAGCTGACATGGAATAATTTTCAGGTATGAGCATTGGGTTTTTTCACGGGGGCGGGGAGAAGGGGGGTGCGGCCCGCGAGTCTACCGGTAGTCGGCTGTGCGGCCCGCGGCCCTCTGGAGGTTGGTGACCCCTGATTTAAAGGATATAACCAAGACCAACCTCTGCCAGGAATTTGCAGATCCAGAAGAGGCAACTAAAACTTGGAACTGCACCATCAATGCATCAGTGAAGTCTCCTTAGCACCCAAATCTTGGAAATAGAGAAGAAAGATCCAAATCTGCCCTGTGGTATTCTGACGCAATATCAGAAAAGAAACAAAAACTTTGCCAGTTAGAGCATAAATGGAAACATGACTGGTCACAAGCCACCCTTCTTCAATACCAGAAAATGCAAAGAGACTACAATGATCTGATCAACAAGCACAATCGAGAATACCACACCAACCTTATCTTAAAAATCAGCAACAAGCCTCGACAATTTGAAATTGTCCGCACACTCACGAAGAATCCATCCCACAAAGAAGACACTATCCATCCCCAGATCTTTGCAGCTTTCCTCATCATCAAGAACTACCCTTAAGAACTTCAATACCAAACACATCCAACACCTCAACTGCAGAAACCAACATCAAACACAAATGATACTGAACTACGGAGCAAATATTCCACACATCACTGCCTTAAAAACCAGTACAGTGCCCTCTGACCCCTGCCCAGTCATGTGGATCAAATCAGTCAAGGACAAAGTTGCCAACTGTATCCAAAACACCATAAGCTCATCCCTATCTCAAGGATACATGCCCCCTACTCTCAAACATCCAAAAATACAACTCAACAACAGCTCTGATCCTGCAAATTTCCACTATTCCCAGCCTGCCCTTTCTATCCAAAATAATTGAAAATGTGTTGCAGAGACAACTGTAAGATCATATTGACCTGTATGCTTCTCTGGAACCACACCAAAATGAAGTTCATCCTAATCATAGTGTTGAGACTCTCCTCATACATCTGTTCAACATACTCCTAAGAGGAATCGACAACATAAAAACTGGATTCCTTATCGTCTTTGTTATAATAAGTAATAAAGAATCAGATCCCGTGAATCCCTCATCAAACTTTTAATTTTTTTGTCGGACATAAATCGTGCAGGGCAGGTATTACAAAACCATGCCCCAGTACACAATACATATCCCTTTTATTCAAACCAGTAGGTTATGATAAATTAAAACTTCTCAAAAACCAAATCCAAATTGGTAAAAGCGGCACTTATCTGAAGACCATGCGCGACGTGCACGTTTCGGGGGTTAAACCCCTGTATCAAGGCCAGTTGAGAAGTGGCTAGGAATGTTTTGTATGAGTGGATCTGTGAGCGCTTGATACAGGGGTTTAACCCCCGAAACGTGCACGTCGCGCATGGTCTTCAGATAAGTGCCGCTTTTACCAATTTGGATTTGGTTTTTGAGAAGTTTTAAATTTATCATAACCTACTGGTTTGAATAAAAGGGATATGTATTGTGTACTGGGGCATGGTTTTGTAATACCTCCCCTGCACGATTTATGTCCAACAAAAAAATTAAAAGTTTGATGAGGGATTCACGGGATCTGATTCTTTATTACTTTGGTATATTGATCACCGTTTGGGTTTACAATTTTTTTATCGTCTTTGTTGATATCTCCTTGGCCTTCGACATTGAATCACACAGCATCTTCTTAAACCAACTAACATTGGACTTTACAGCACAACATTCAACTGGTTCCAATCCTATCTCACTGACAGACAACAAAAGGTCAAAGTTGGCTCAAACACCTCTACTCTCCTGCCTGCCCTTCCTACTTACAACCAGTTTGCAGCATTTTCAAGCAGCACAAAATTAACTATGCCATTTATGCAGATGACATCATGGTCTATTCCCCTATCCATCTCAACATGCCAGACTATACGGCTATCACTAAATGCCTGCAGAAGATGAGCAACTGTCTGGCTTCCAACAACCTCCAAGTCAACTTCAAAAAATCTGAGGTGCTATTCATAACATGGGACTCTTCCTTTACCCCCCATCATTCTCCATCATGGACACTCTAATCCCAGTAAAAGAGGAAGTATGCTACCTTGGTATCAGCCTTGATCACTTTCTAAACTTACAAGCCCACATCAACAGAACTTCCAGGAACGCATTCCAAAAGTTCACTATTATCCAAAGACTAAAACCCCTCCTCAGTCTGGATCACTTCTGCATGGTCTGTCAGGCAGTTATAATCCCCATGCTGGACTATTGTAACTCCCTTTTTCAAGATCTTCCAACTCAAACTACTCATCCCTTGCAACTAGCCCAGAACAAGGCTGCCCACATCATCACAGAATCCGCCAAACATGATCACATAACACTGCTCTTATATCAGCTTCACTGGCTACCAATTACCTCATGTGCCAGATACAAACTGCCTTGACTATCTTCAAGATAAGCCGGGATTCTACAGGAACTGATATGCACAAAACTAAACAGCAGACCTAAGAGACAGAGCACCAGAGACACCATTTATTTATTTATTTAACTATTTTCTTTTATACCGCCCCTTCCAGAGATCAAGGGCGGTTTACATGTAACAGTTTAACAGTCTTGTACACATTTGTATACATTTTACATTGAACAATAGAAGTCAACTATTTACATTGAACAATAAATTTAACTTTGTAGGTATTAAAGCAAAACAAACGTCAAACTTTTTACAAATGTATATTTACAGTGGTTGTGTGTGGTGTATAGGGCAGATACTGGTGTAGGTGCTGGAATTTATTTCCTTTTATGTCATAATTGGGGCGTGTATGGGGAGGGGGACAGACATGGAGTTAGATTGTTGGGATTAAGGGAGTTTGTGCATGTGTAACCACGTTTGTTGTGGAGCTGGCTTTGGGGGAGTAGGGGATTTCAAAGTGTTCAGTGAACAGGTAGGTTTTTAATTCTTTCCTGAATTGGATGAGGTCTTTTATGGTCTATAGGGAGGTCGTTCCAGAGTGTAGGAGCAGTGAATGTGAATGCTCTGGAGCTAGTGGTTTTCTTAGTTTTTCCGGATGGCTTTGTGTATGATAAGGGAGTGGGCTGCGTTTTGTCTGTGGGCTCTTGTCGAGGTTGGAGAGTGCAGTAGTGTAGATAGGTGTGAGGGGGCTATGTCATTTATGAGTTTATAGGTTGTTAGGATAATTTTGTATCTAATTCGGCTGTTTATAGGGAGCCAGTGGAGTTCTAGCAGTATTGGGGTTACGTGGTCTGTTAGGCGAGCTTTAGCAATTACTTTTGCACAGATGTTTTGAGCTCTTTGTAGAAGGTATGTGCTTTTTTGAGGAAGGCCTATTAGGAGACTATTGCAATAGTCGAAGTGAGGGGTGATCAGTGTACTTACTACAGATCTAAAGTCTTGTGTTTCGAGGAGTGGCCTTAGGTGCTGAATAGTTTTAAGTTTATAGAAAATGGTTTTTACTGTTTGTTTTATGTGTGGTAGCATGGTGAGAGTGTGGTCTATTATTACTCCTAAGTATTTTACCTGTTTTCTAACAGGTATGGTGGTTTTGTTGATTGTGATTGTTTCCGGGTAAGTGTTCTCAGTCATAGATGACCTTGTTACGAACATTGCCTCTGTTTTTTTGAGGTTGATGCTGAGGTACGAGATTCCATCCAGGAGGAGGTCTCAGCCATGCATTCGGATAGTGTGTCATATGTAGGGTTTTTAATGGTTATGGGGATAGCAAGCATGATGTCATCGGCATATATAAAATGGTTAATCCTGTGTTTTTTAAATATGTTTGTTATCGGTTGCAGGTACAAGTTAAATAGGAGGGCTGAAAGGGCTGATCCTTGGGGTATTCCCTGTCCTTGGGGGAATGTTTCTGATGCTTGTTGGTCAATTTGGACGCGTATTAATCTATGTGAGATGTAGGATTTGAACCATTTAAGGACAGTCCCGCCTATTCCTAGGTTCTCTAATCTGTTGATCAGTGTCGGGTGATTGATGTTACCAAATTGGTGTGAGTCAAGTGGTTTGTGCTCATCAATGTGTTCTTGTAACTGAATTTGAATTGTTTTCTCTATTATTTTGGCTATGAATGGAATACTGGCTATGGGTCTGTATGAGTTCGGGTCTTTTGAGTCGAGCTTACTATTCTTTATTATTGGTCGGAGTGTTGTGAGTTTTAGGGCATCAGGCATGATGCCTTGTGAAAGGGATTGGTTGACTATGTGTTGTAGGTTTCCAGCCAGTTCATCTTTCGCACACTTAATCCATGATACAGGGCATGGATCGAGTGGGGAGGTGGTGGTGTTGATCATTGTTATGATTTTGAGGAGTTGCTTTTGTTCTATCAAATGGAAACTTGTCCATTCATGTGTGGTTTTGGTGCTTGATAGTAGTGGTGTCGGGGTAGTGGTCTTGCTTTTTAGTTTTTCTGCAAAATGTTTTGCTAGTGTTTGTATACTTATTGCTTGTTGTTTAGGTTCGGTGTTATTTGTTTTGGTTAGTGTTCTTACTATCGCGAATAACTCTCTAGGGCGGTTGATGGTTGAGTTTATTACTTTAGAATGGTAGTCTCTTTTTGATTTGTTGATTGCATTTTTGTATTCTATAAGTAAGAGCATGTATTGGGATTTGTTTTCATCTGATTTTAGTTTTCTCCATCTCTTTTCTTGTCTCCTCAGTTGTTTTTTTAGTTTTGTTAGCTCTTTCGTGAACCATTTTTCTGTCTTTTTTGTTTGTTTATGTAAGACTCGTGTGGGGACAGCTGCTTTTTGAATGGTTAGATTCCAGTGTGTTATGGTTGAGTTGATGTCTGGTGAGTTTGTGTTTAGTTTGGGTAATACTTTGTCGAGGAATGTGTTTTTGTCAAAGCGTACAAAACGTGAGGTATGTGGAGTTGTACTTGCAGTGTTTTTTGGGGCTTGTGCAGGTAGCTGGATTGTGATGAGATGGTGGTCTGACCAGGGTACTTCGGTTATATTCGGAGTGGTATGTAGTAGGTGACTGTAGAGTGTGGATGGGAGGAAAATTAGGTCAAGCATTTTACCTTTTTTGTGTGTAGGGGCATGTATTATCTGTGTGAACCCCATTTGTGTCATAGCATCCATGAAGTTATCTGATTGTGAGTGGTTCAGTGATGGAAGGTTCAAGTCACCAAGGAGTATGAGTGGTTTGCTTTGCGATGCTGTGCATGCGAGTTCTAGGATAGGGGTGAGGTTTTTTTGATCGGATGATGGGGGTCTGTAGATGAGGGTGAGAGCCAAGGTTTTATTTTCTATATTGTGGCGGCGCGCTGGCCAGTTAGGCGGCTGCCTAGTGGGGCGCACCGGTCATCACACTTCTTTTATTGCTCCAACGTATTAGCTGAGGCTCTTTTTAATGTAGTTGTGGCTTGCTTTTCAAGCAGTACGAGTGGATGAGGATCACAGGACAATTTGTGAAATAAATTGCTTTTTATTTTTCTTTGCGGAATCAATTTTGACAAATGACCTTGATAAGGCGAACAAAATAACAAACTGAAAAAATAGGATACTTTCTCCAGTAAATTTTCTCAGCAAACACTCTCCAAGTAGTTTTCTCCACTCTTGTTAACTTTGACTTCTTCAGTTTAACAAACCAGCATAATACTGTTAACTGCACAGTTCAACAAAACTTCAGTAAGACAGTCTTGGACTCTGGTATTCTCAGCTGCTGCAGACTAGGATACAAATCATGTGCTGCCTCTCAGTTTAAAACCAACAGCCTTCTTATCCTGGCTTTAGCAGTGGTAAAACTGGCTGCTTTTAAACACGAGGTTTCTATCTTTTTGTCTGCCCTTCTCCTTGGCATTAATTGACCCCAGCACACATTATCTTCTTATCCTGTCTCATACAGTCTTCCATAGAAGCTTTAAACATTGCTTACACAAAGCCCACATTCCATTGACTCTTCTGAGGACATTGGACTGTCTGGATAAAGCTCCACTTCCATCTCCTCCTGTGAGCTGTAAGGCTCAGGGCTTGGGGCACGTTCTGGAACACTCAGCTGCACTTCCTTTAAAAGTTTAAAAAGCTTTCCCCATTTAAGATTCTGGCTCCCCTTTTTAACTGGGTCAGAACCTCTTGCCCTTCTTTCCCTTAACAACGCAACTTCAGGATTTATATGAGTTGCTTGGCTGGCAGAAACCCTCCTTTTATCAGGCTTTCTGTACTGTCTGTTTAAGGGCCCAGGACTTGAGCTGCTGTCTTCAGAATCAGACGTATAGTTCTGAATTCTTCCCCAGCTCCTTTCTTGCCCACAGCCTTGACACTTGCCTTGGGAGTTGTGGCTGGTCCCTTTTGAACCACCAGGTCTCACAGCCTTGTAATGCTGTCTCCTCCCCTGGTCTCTCTGGACTCTCTGCCTCTCCTCGTGGCTTCTTTCTTGCAGTCTTTCCTGCCCTCTGGCCGTCTCTCTCTGCAGTCTTTCCTGTTCTGCCAGTTCTTGTTCTCGTTCTGCCTGTTCCGCTTCACTTGCTGAGTGATGCAGCTTAAATGTTCTGTAGCTTGTTTCCTTCTCTGGCCCCACCCCCTCTCTCCCTGCAACTGCTCTAGAGGCTGGGTGTGGCTTCAAGCTAGCTCTGCTATTGTGTGCTTTAGTTTCTCTTTCTGTCTGGGAGCTATGCTTTGGTGAGCCCATCCCCCGCTTATGAAAAAAAACCTCTTTTTTTTTAGTTTTAAAGGGCTGTGCTGCCTGTGCATCACCACAATATTAACGATGTCCATTCCATCTATGTTATTTAAGTTTATTAGGGTGAATTGTAGGTCTTTTTTGGTGCGTATCAATGCACCCCCTCCTCTTTTTATATTCCGTTGGCAATTGAATATGTCATATTGATGTGTGGTTAGTTGGTTTAGTAGTATAGTGTCTGTAGGTGAGAGCCATGTTTCAGTAATGCAGATAATGTCAGGGGATGTGTCGTTTATTATGTCATTAATTACACAGGTACACTAAAAAAAAATTTTTTTAAACTGCCTCTAATGTTTCGATTGATTTTTATGTTTTTTGGTGCGCTGAATCCAAATCTGGTAACCAATTTGCTCCATCACGTACAGATTTTTTGCTACATTGGGTTAGCAGTTTGAGGTGAATGTTTCAGATTGAGTGCGATCGAGATAAAAGTTTCTTGGATGAATTCTTTATACTAATTGTTTAGTAGTTATTCAAATAAGAATAAAGAAAATTGTAACAAGGCAGCACATAAGAATAGAGTAATGTCAACAAAACACACTGTGATGGTAGCAAAATTGTCTGCACTTAAAACAGCCACATACATGTGCACAAACATTGAGCATATAAGAGCGAGGTTAGACACAAAGCAAAGCAAAGAAATGTGCAAAAAATGTACAGGTATGTATGTAAGAATAGAAAATGCAAACCGCACCATTGCAATACATGAAGACAAACACCCGATGGTGTGAAAATAAAATTCTAATAAATGAGATCCGACACTGTGGTAATAACTAGCAAATTTTTATTTCAAAGTTTAGTAAAAACACGATATTTGTCAACACAGTTTAGATTTTAAAGTCATTCTTGGGTCAATCAATCTCCTGGTGGGCCCGTTTCTTCTTCCCCCGAATGCTTCTCTTGGTGCGCTGCTTGGCGTATTTTTCATCTGGGGTTTCCTGCAGCAGCAACCAGCAGAAAGTTCCATCTTCCTTGGTACCTTCTCTCTGCGTCCTTGATGTCCTGGTGAAACCTTTCACCTTGTTCTTCACTGTACGCCCCCAAGTTTTTGGGAAAGTAGTTCACATGGGAGTGCAAGAAATGGACTTTCAGGCTCATGTTACAGCCTTGTTCTTTGAAGGCATTGAGCATCCTGGCAACAATATCCTTATAGTTCTCATCCCGCCTGTTCCCCAAGAATTTGAGAACATCATCCTTGAAGGAATCCCAGGCTTCTTTTTCCTTCTCAGACATCGTTTCAGCGAATGCTCCATCTGAAATGAGTTTCCTTATATCAGGGCCAACAAACACTCCTTCCTTTAGCTTTGCTTCAGAAAGTCGGGGGAACTTTGAGCAAAGGTACCGAAAGCACTCACCATCTTTTGGAAGGGACTTGATGAATTGCTTAATGAGACCCAACTTAATGTGGAGAGGTGGTAATAGAATTTTATCACGAGGTACCAAGCTCTCATGAAGAACATTTTTCTCACCGGGTCTCAAATACTCCCGAATTGGCCAGTCTTTTTTCCCCCAGTGTAGGTCGCGGGCCCGGCTATCCCACAAGCAAAGGAAGCAGGGATATTTGGTGAAACCGGATTGCTGCTCTAATAGCATGGATAGAATTTTAAAGTCTCCACAAATCATCCACTTATGCTCATCATAACGAATCTTCTGAAGAATCAGGGCCAAATTCTCGTATTTTTCTTGGAGAATAACAGAGTGAGCAATAGGAACTGAAGCGAATGTGTTGCCATTATGAAGAAGAACACCTTTTATGCTGTCATTTGACGAATCAATGAACAGCCGCCATTCAGCAGGATCATACTTGAGTTTAAACTTTTCCATCACTCCGTATATATCGTTGCAAAATACCAAATCTTCCTCTTTGCTGAAATACTTCAAAAATTGTGTCTCGCGGTTGCGGTACCAATAAAAAGTTGTTCCTGGTGACAATAGATTTTTCTGTTTAAGCCGAGAACCTAGCAGGTGGGCAGCATCTTTTGGGAGTCCTAAATCCCGGACTAAATCATTCAATTCAGCTTGAGAGAAAAGTTCAGGTTTCGGATCTGGTTCAGTTTCAAACTCGGAAGTACTGGACTCATCGGGAAAAGCCATCTGATGAGTGTCATCATGATCAGAACCGTCCACACAAATATGATCCAAAGATTTTGGTGGTTCAGGCACAGGTACTTCGTTGCTATGAGGCATAGGCCTAATTGCTGAGGGAAGGTTGGGGTAACTTATTACGTTCTTATTTTTTAAGTTGTATCCCTTCACAATGCAAGAGCAAAAATAGCAGTCACTGTGTGGTCTCTTTGTTCACGCCACATCATAGGTATTCCGAAACGAAATGCTTGTTTTTTACCTTTCATCCATAAGCGTAGATCTTCCTCACATGTCTTGCACACTTTGTGAGGAGCCCACGGTTTGTCTTGATCGCCTAACTTCAAACCGAAATAGGCGAAATATACTTTTTAATAAATGCAGAAATGTTCCTCTGCCGCTTTTTCACGGTATATTCCCCACAAATAAAACAAAAACTGTCCGGAGAGTTGACGCAAACTCTGGCTCTGTGAGCCATCACAAATACACAGCACTGCAAACTACAACTGTACTGAACCACTTCGGAATAAAGCTGGATTACGACTGAGCAAACAAAAGGTAATAATGAACTTGCAAGAAACTGAAATTTGACAGGAACGTTCATGTCGCAACCACCGTGTTTGAGCGAGCGAACGAGGCGAGGCGAACAGGAAAGAACATGCGCCAGCGTGAGTACTGGATTTAGCCCCCCGACTCCCAATTGTCCTGTTAATGTATAAAATGAATACAAAACACTCTAAAATATCATGAGGGAGTGTTTCTAGTTAGTTAACCATTACAACCTCTATTTTGGGCCAAGAAAATAAACTGCAGTCGGCTAAAAAGAAATTATGTGAACATTCCTTATATGGGTAAGAAATCTAATTTTGCAAGAAAACGTGACGTGATGGAACATTTTGGCTATTTTTCCTGGATTCAGCACCCCAAAATCTATAGGAATCAGTTGCAAAACTGGAGGCAGTTTTTTGGTAGTGTACCTGTGTTATTGGTATTTTGTTTCGTATGGACCGGATGTTTATTAGGATGAGTTGTAGTTTGGTGTTTGTATTGTCAGCTTGGTCAATTATATCACTAATGGGTTGGTGCTTTATTTGGATGAGACGGTGATGGCGTTTGTGTGAGGTGTGGCGCGAATAGTAATTGTGGGAGTTTGTGTATGTAGAGCTGTGTATTGGATTCTGGTACTGATTGTAGGTGATTGGGAAGTTATTATAAGGGTTCTGGTAATGATTGTGGATGATGGGGATGTTTTTGTAGGGGCTTTGGTTGGTTTTGTATGTGTATATGTGTTGAGTTAGGAGAGTTATTAGAAAGAGAGTGAGAAGGAGGTTTACAATCTTAGTAGGAGACATTGTGTTCATTTTTGAGGTAGAGGGTTGAGTAGGGGGGAGTATTGCAGGGGCTAATGGTCTCTGATGGCGTTGTGTATGTCTTCAGATATCAGTATATATAATTACTGGCAACAGTAGTTTTAGTTACTGGTAGCGGTATTTTCATTTAGTTACTGGCAACAGTATATTCTTCTACTGGCGGGGGTACTCAGAACAGGTACTTATAGATAGGTACTTATAACAGTTTGTGAGTTGGAGGTTTACTGGCAACAGTGCATGAGGATAATTATTACTGGCAACAGTATCTCAAAATAACAGTGCAGAGAGGGTAATTATTACTTGCAACAGTATCTCAAAATAATAGTGCAGAGAGGGTAATTATTACTGGCAACAGAATATCAGTATTGATATCTAACAGCAGTTAATATAGGTCTTGAGAGAATGTCTTTTTTTAAATTGTTGTATACTTGCTGTGGATAGCGCAGTTGAAGGACGATCTGAGTCGTTGTGGATGATTATAAGCTGTTATCAAGTGCCCTGCCTCAGGCGCAAGCCCTGATGGCGCAAACTTTTATATCTTTCTGGTGCGCTCCGATTGAGCAGATAAGGTGTTGCTGCCGCTCCTGATGCTGGGGCTCTATCCCCGGGCTGGTGAGAGCTGTTGCTGGTGTCGGGAGCAGAGAGGACCACGAGCAGTCTGTTTAGTAGAGAGTTGGTCTAGATTACAGTCTTTTTCCCGCCTGTCGTGCCCCGCCTACACCAACAAAGAGGGCTCTTTCGTTAGCGGCACTCGCCATCTGGAATTCCCTCCTAGAGAAGGTAAGGATAACAAAGGACATAAAAGACGTCAGAAAACATCTCAAAACCTTCCTTTTCACCAATCACTTCAGAGACAATACCTAGTTGTTCCCCCTTATCTCACATGCCTAAAACAATATCTAACTCTTGTACATATGTTGCAATGTATATGTTTTGCCTCTTTGCAAACCTTGCATATCACCCCTTCCTAAGTTTACACATTGAGTTCTCTGTAAGGTTTATTTAACATAAACTGCTTTGATTCTATGAGAAGGCGGTATAAAAAACTTGTTGAATAAATACAATAAATTGTCCCCTCATTGCAGAGCTTGCTTTCAATTGAAAGAGGCTCTCCTCCTGAGCATTTATACCACAGAGATATTTAAACATCTCTGCCATATCTCCTCTCTCACATCTTTCCTCCAAAGTATTTCTACTGCTACTCATCGATACCTTGTCCTTGCTTGGTTTTAAGGGCTCTGTACTGTACTGGTTCTCTTCTTATCTCTCTGATTGATCTTTCAGTGTTTGTTCTGGTGGATCCTCCTCTGCTGCTATCCCACACTCAGTTGCTGTACCCCGAGGATCTGTTTTGGACACATTCCTTTTCTCTCTCTATACCCAGTCCCTTGGTACTAAAAGACTTGGGAAGATGAGTGCACCATCTTTACACTTATGACTCCAAGATCTACCTCTCTACAGCTGAATTATCTCCGGCAATCCAGGCCCGGATCTCTGCCTGCCTTTCTGACATTGCTGCTTGGATGTCTCACCCGCCACTTGAAATTGTTTCATATTTTCCCTCTAACCCTCGTCTCCCCTATCTCTTTTCTCAGTCTTAGAATAATAAAACATTTGTCATCTGCCATCTAGAATACTGTAACCTGCTCCTTGCTGGTCTCCCTCCGAATCATCTCTCTCCCCTTCAATCTCTTCAACACTCTGCTGCGTGGCTAATCTTCCGCCAGCCTCATCATGCTCATATTACCCATCTTCTCAAGTCACTTCATTGCCAAACTACTACTCCTGCTGACCTATAAGTACATTCACTCTGCAGCTCCTCACTACCTCTCCTCTCTTTTTCTCTCCCTCCCCCTCGGGAACTCCGCTCTTCTTGCAAACCTCTTCTATCTGTGCCCTTCTCTTCTATTGCTAACTCCAGACTTCACTCCTTTCGCCTTGCTACTCCTTATGCCTGGAATAAACTACCTGAGTTTTTATGTAAGATGCCTTCACTGGCCCTTCTCAAACTGAGGCTCAAAACTCACCTCTTCGGCGCCACTTTTGTAGGTTGAGTTGCCTGATCTCCTTTGTGTTTCCTTACCATTCCCCCCCTAGCTGTATCCCGTGTCTTCAGTTACTGTGTTATCTGTCTTGACTAGATTTTAAGCTCTGACAAGCAGGGTCTGTCTTTTATATATGTGTCTGTGCAGCACTGCGTATGTCTTGTAGCGCTATACAAATGTTCAGTAGTAGTGGATGAGGTTCTCAGTAGTTTGTGTAGAAAGGAAGAGACAAATATTTCTGATGTTGTTATAGAGAACGAAGCGACAGGTTTTAGCCATGCTGCAGAGAAAGAGAGTCAAAGATGCTATGGAAGAGCAGAAGGGAGAGGCCGTATGGTCTTTATCTGCTGTCATATTTCTTTGTTTACATATAGAAGGTGCCTTGAACATTAGCCAGTAATTTGTAATTATTAATTTTAATGCAAATTGCTTTGCTCTTTTGTATGAAAGGTGGGACATCAAGAGATCATGAAATGAACTGAAATCAAGTAAGAGATTAACTTTCTTCCTCTGTCACATTAATCACAGCTGATTGGTCAGAAATGTGGGATAATCTTAGAGCAGGGATTTTGGTATTAGGAGACCCAGAAATACCTCTGTGGTCCCAGCATGTGATTAGTGCCTTCTTTTTATGTCCAGCAGGTGACGGGGTCACACAGGAAAAGAAGAGAAGGGAGAAGAGAGAAGAATGGGGAAACTCTTTCACACACAAGGTGCACCCAGCACGCCACCTAAAGTCGCACACGCAAGAGAGACATTTTTCATGTACTGAGTGTGAGAGCCGTTTCAATCATAGTGATTGCATAAGAAGCCACCTGGAAACCCACACAGCAGACGGAACTACCCCAACAGAGAGGCCTTCTACATCTTATAAAAGCCCTGAATGTGGAAGACTTTTCGCTCTTAAGAAATCTGTAACAATGCACCAGAAAATCCACAGGGCTGAGAAAAGATTTCACTGTACTGAATGTGAGAAATCTTTCCTCAGAAACTCACAACTTGTGATTCATCATAGAACTCACACAGGGGAGAGACCGTTTGGTTGTACTGAATGTGGGAAATGTTTCCACAGAAAAGCAGCATTAGTGAGGCATCATAGAACCCACACGGGGGAGAAACCTTTTAGTTGTACAGAATGCGGGGAAT
The DNA here is from genome assembly GCA_033557465.1 of Ichthyophis bannanicus. Classification (NCBI taxonomy): domain Eukaryota; kingdom Metazoa; phylum Chordata; class Amphibia; order Gymnophiona; family Ichthyophiidae; genus Ichthyophis; species Ichthyophis bannanicus. The sequence goes on along the minus strand of CM066031.1, from coordinate 37,161,998 downwards.
GTTTCCCAAGAAAAGCACGACTAGTGCTGCATCACAGAACCCACACAAGGGAGAAACCATCTTGCTGTACTGAATGTGGGAAATGTTTTCTCACGAAAGCACAACTAGTGCTTCATCATAGAACCCACACAGGGGAGAAACCATTTAGTTGTACTGATTGTGGGAAATGTTTCATCACAAACTCAGATCTACAGAAGCATCATAGAACCCACATGGGGGAGAAACCCTTTAGTTGTACTGACTGTGGGAAATGTTTCATCACAAAAGCACATCTAATGCGACATCATAGAACACACACAGGGGAGAAACCCTTTAGTTGTACTGATTGTGGGAAATGTTTCATCACAAAAACACATCTAATGCAGCATCATAGAACACACACAGGTGAGAAACCTTTTAGTTGTACTGATTGTGGGAAATGTTTCCTCACGAAAGTATATCTAGTACAGCATCATAGAACCCACATGGGGGAGAAAACCTTTAGTTGTACTGACTGTGGGAAAGGTTTCCTCACGAAAGTACAACTAGTGCTGCATCATAGAACACACACAGGTGAGAAACCTTTTAGTTGTACTGACTGTGGGAAATGTTTCCTCACGAAAGCACAACTAGTGACACATCATAGAACCCACACAGGGGAAAAACCTTTTAGTTGTACTGACTGTGGGAAAGGTTTCTTCACGAAAGTACATCTAGTACAGCATTATAGAACCCACACAGGGGAGAAACCCTTTAGTTGTACTGAATGTGGGAAACGTTTCTTCACAAAAGCAAAACTAGTGCTGCATCATAGAACACACATAGGCGAGAAGCCTTTTAGTTGTACTGACTGTGGGAAATGTTTCCTCACAAAAGCATATCTAGTACGGCATCATAGAAACCACACGGGGGAGAAAACTTTTCGTTGTACTGACTGTGGGAAAGGTTTCCTCACGAAAGTACATCTAGTACAGCATCATAGAACCCACACGGGGGAGAAACTGTTTAGTTGTACTGACTGTGGGAAAGGTTTCCTCACAAAAGTACATCTAGTGCGGCATCATAGAACCCACACAGGGGAAAAACAATTTAGTTGTACTGATTGTGGGAAATGTTTCTTCACGAAATCACATCTAGTGCAGCATTATAGAACCCACACTGGGGAGAAACCTTTTAGTTGTTCTGAATGTGGGAAACATTTCTTCACAAAAGAAAAACTAGTGCTGCACCATAGAACACACACAGGCGAGAAACCTTTTAGTTGTACTGATTGTGGGAAATGTTTTATTAGAAAAGCACAACTAGTGCTGCATCATAGAACACACACAGGCGAGAAACCTTTTAGTTGTACTGAGTGTGGGAAATGTTTCCTCACGAAAACATATCTAGTACGGCATCATAGAACCCACACGGGGGAAAAACCTTTTAGTTGTACTGACTGTGGGAAATGTTTCCTCATGAAAGCATATCTAATACGGCATCATAGAACCCACACGGGGGAGAAAACATTTAGTTGTACTGACTGTGGGAAAGGTTTCCTCATGAAAGCAGAACTAGTGCTGCATCACCGAATCCACACAGGGGAAAAACCTTTTAGTTGTACTGACTGTGGGAAATGTTTCCGCACGAAAGCACAACTGGTGCTGCATCACAGAATCCACACAGGGGAAAAACCTTTTAGTTGTACTGACTGTGGGAAATGTTTCCTCACGAAAGCATATCTAATACGGCATCACAGAATCCACACAGGTGAAAAACCTTTTAGTTGTACTGATTGTGGGAAATTTTTCTTCACAAAATCATATCTAGTGTGACATTATAGAACCCACACGAGGGGAGAAACCTTTCCTTGAACTGATTGTGGAAAATGTTTCCTCATGAAAACACATCTAGTGCGGCATCATAGAATCCACATCAGGGAGAAACCTTTTTGTTGTATTGAATGTTGGAAATATTTTGTCACAAAATCACAATTAGTGCTGTATCATAGAACCCAGATAGGAGAGAAACCATATAGTTGTATTGAATGTGGAATATGTTTCCACTGGAACTCAGAGCTAGTGATGCCGGGACTGAACACTGCCCCTCCTCTGCTCCTGCCCAATCGGGCAGTGGGAGCCCGTTCCAGCTCCTGCCCAATCGGGCAGTGGGAGCCGCCGGCAGAGTACATTAAAAGCGGTGCCCCTGCACTAGGAGCGCCGCTGCCGGGACTGAACACTGCCCCTCCTCTGCTCCTGCCCAATCGGGCAGTGGGAGCCCGTTCCAGCTCCTGCCCAATCGGGCAGTGGGAGCCGCCGGCAGAGTACATTAAAAGCGGTGCCCCTGCACTAGGAGCGCCGCTGCCGGGACTGAACACCGCCCCTCCTCTGCTCCTGCCCAATCGGGCAGTGGGAGCCCGTTCCAGCTCCTGCCCAATCGGGCAGTGGGAGCCGCCGGCAGAGCACGTTAAAAGCGGCGCCCCTGCACTAGGAGCGCCGCTGCCGGGACTGAACACCGCCCCTCCTCTGCTCCTGCCCAATCGGGCAGTGGGAGCCCGTTCCAGCTCCTGCCCAATCGGGCAGTGGGAGCCGCCGGCAGAGCACATTAAAAGCGGTGCCCCTGCACTAGGAGCACCGCTGCCGGGACTGAACACCGCCCCTCCTCTGCTCCTGCCCAATCGGGCAGTGGGAGCCCGTTCCAGCTCCTGCCCAATCGGGCAGTGGGAGCCGCCGGCAGAGCACGTTAAAAGCGGCGCCCCTGCACTAGGAGCGCTGCTGCCGGGACTGAACACCGCCCCTCCTCTGCTCCTGCCCAATCGGGCAGTGGGAGCCCGTTCCAGCTCCTGCCCAATCGGGCAGTGGGAGCCGCCGGCAGAGCACATTAAAAGCGGCGCCCCTGCAGGGCGGGCCCGCGCCTGAGGGCCTCGCCAGAGGGCCCTTTGGCGTGGCCCTTAGGCGCGGCACGAAGGCGAGCAGAAGGGAACAACAACAGACACAGCAGCGCCGACAGCATCACCGCAGAATCAAACGAGGAGCAGACCGAGACGAAGGACGTCAGAACTGCAAGTAGAATTCGCACAGAACCTCACACACTCCACACCTACAAACTCCCACTTCCACCACCCACACCTTAGCAGATCCAGCTCTCCCTACACGGGGCAGGCTCCCGCACCAAGGCACCCTATGCAGATCCGGCTCTCCATCCACGGGACAGACTCCCTCCACGGGACAGGCTCCCGCACCAAGGCACCCTACGCAGATCCGGCTCTCCATCCACGGGACAGGCTCCCTCCACGGGACAGGCTCCCGCACCAAGGCACCCTACGCAGATCCGGCTCTCCATCCACGGGACAGGCTCCCTCCATGGGACAGGCTCCCGCACCAAGGCACCCTACGCAGATCCGGCCCTCCATCCACGGGACAGGCTCCTGCACCAAGGAACCCTACGCAGATCGGCCCTCCATCCACGGACAGGCTCCTGCACCAAGGCACCCTACGCAGATCCGGCCCTCCCACCACGGAACAAGCTCACGCACCAAGTTCAACTCTCCCCAAACAGACAACAGACGAAGTCTCAAGAAAACAGGCTTCACCCTAACAGAACATCACAAGGGGAAAAAAAAAAAAAAAACCCATGCACGCCACATACTTCCTACCACTCTACCTACTAGTCACACAACTCCTCCCACCAACCACACACCTCCACTACCCACAAGCAAACACAATATGGCATCCACCAACTGCATTACCATATTCAGAACCACAGCACACACACAAAGAGACACTCAGGGCTTACCAGGCAAAGCGACCAAACAGACACAAATCAAACTCCCACACATGCACAAAGGAAACTCATGGAACAGCAACCTCAGCAACGAAAACAACAACGATTGAGCTCATAAACGCCAGATCCGTCTGCAACAAGATACACACTATTGTAGACCACATAGAAGAGCGACAGCCTGACATAATATGCATCACAGAGACATGGCTCAACCCTACCGACAACGTACTACTCAACCAACTAGTACCGGACAACTACTCAGCGTACAACTGCCCACGCACCCACAAGCGAGGAGGAGGAGTCCTGATAATAGCGAAAACAAAGCTAAAGTTCAAGACACAGAACTTCACCGATACACAGCAATGTAACACAATTAGCATCAAAAACAAGAACATTGCAATCTGCCTAACCTACAGAGCACCCAGAGCTCCACCCGATGAACTAGCCCTCACTCTCGAAGAAGCCTGTGCCATAACAACAAACAACAAACCAGCGCTAATGATTGGAGACTTCAACCTCAAGTCCACCAATGCCAAAGACACAGAGGCCTTCCTTCAAGCAATGACCTCACTTCAATTCACACAGATAATCAATGCACCAACACACAGACATGGATCATCCCCAGACCTCATCTTTGCATCCAATTACCTAACATCAAGAGACCTAATTTCTCCACCCACCATTACCCCAGTGCCATGGTCTGACCATTACTTAATCGAGACCAAGCTACGATATCAAGAGGACCAGACGAACGAAAGAGCTAACATCTCACACACACAAAGACGATTCAAGCATTTCGACAGGGACGAATTCATACAGGACACAATACAACACTTGAACGTTACCACAGACGACCTGGAGGAACAAGTTTCCAGCTGGAACAGCATTCTAGCTAACGCCGCCAAACCATCTGGTGACGGGATCAAGAAACAACACCACAACAAGAGACAAAACAAGCCATGGTACTCAGCAAAAATACGACAGGAAAAGAGAGGGCTCAGGAAGATTGAACGGAGATGGAGAAAAAACAAAGCAACCGCCGACCAGCATCTTTACCTAACAAATCAAAACAATACAATGAACACATCAACCAATCAAAGAGGGAATTCCACACAAACATGATAAATACTTCCATCAACAAACCCAGAGAGCTTTTCGAAATAGTAAAGATCCTCACAAAAGAGCAAACAACAGAAGGCGAAGTACAAGTTGATCCACAGGATTTCGCCGATCACATCAAAGACAAATTTCACTCCACAGAGCGAACAACAACTAGTGGGACCACCAGGTCGGACGTACACCCCAAAACCTGGGGCACATTCTACTCACCCTCAACAGAACAGATATCCCACATCATCTCTACAATCAATACAAGCACTGCCCCTACAGACCCGTGCCCAGTGTCATGGGTCAAAGCCACCAAATCCTGCTTCATCCCCACCATACATAAAATGGTACACAACTCACTCACTCAAGGACTCATGCCAAAGCAACTAAAGCTTGCCTCAGTAAGACCAATCATAAAGAAAACAAATCTCGACAAAAAAGATCCAGCAGCATACCGACCAATCTCCAGCATACCCTTCCTTGCAAAAATCATCGAAAAAAAACAGTTCAAATACAACTTCAGGAACACATCGACAAACAAGAAACACTCGATGACAACCAACACGGATTTCGTCCCAATCATGGAGTCGAAACGCTACTGATCTACCTCTTCGACAGCATCCTAAGAATAATCGACAACACCAAGAATGGAATCATAATGATCTTCATCGACATCTCCTCAGCCTTCGACACAGTGGACCACAACACCCTCCTGGAAAGACTAAAGAACACCGGTATACACGGTATCACATTAAAATGGTTCCACTCGTACCTAACCAAAAGACACCTACAGGTCAAATCGGGACACAACACCTCCCGACCCATAATCGTCCGACAAGGAGTACCTCAAGGATCCGCACTCTCAGCACTCCTATGTAACATCTACAGACCACCAATATGCAACGTCATGAAAAAGAACAACAGTCAATACACAAGATATGCAGACGACATAATGATATACACCCCGATATCATCGACAACCCGGACTTCTCTAAGATAACAGACTGCCTCACCCAAATGGAGAGTTGGTGTCAAAACAACAACCTAGCAATAAACTACAACAAGACCGAAGCCTTAATCATCACCCGGAACCAAAGCTTCATACACCCACCAAATTTAAAGATACAAAGCACCACTATACCAATAAGATCAGAAGTGAGATACCTCGGAGTTACTCTGGACAATAAACTCAATCTCAAACCACACATAGACAAAACAATCCAAAAAACCTACTACAAGATGCGAATCATCAGGAGACTGAAGCCGCTCCTCGCCCCGGAACACTTCCGTACCGTCTGTCAAGCACTGATAACCCCACTACTGGACTTCTGCAATCCGATATACCTTGGACTACCGAAACAAGCCCTCAAGCCTCTACAACTAGCACAAAACACTGCTGCACGAATCATATCAGGAACTGCAAGACAGGAGCACATCACACCCACCTTAAAGGACTTACACTGGCTTCCAATCGGTGCACGCATCAAATACAAAACTATCATAAACCTATTCAAGATAAAACACCACACATCAGCCAACAGCCTACACACCCTCATACAATCAGACACCAGTACGCGTCCCAGAAGAAAACAAACCCACAACCGAGTCAGCACCCCAAGTGAATACAAACACACACGCAAGGACACAACAGACAGAGCACTCTCAATGGCCGCTCCATCAATATGGAACAAACTCCCGGACGAATTGAGGGCCGCTACAGACCTCAAAGACTTTAGAAAACAGCTGAAAACCATGCTGTTCATAGAACACTATGGACACATCACATAACTTCAGAGAATGAATAACAGCACATGATTCCGCCTAACCAATGTATGTATGGAATATGTTTTTGCACCACTGTATATAGCCCACTATGTACATAGCTCATACCAATCTAGCACACAACACAACACACACTCAATTTCCCCCCCACTGCATGTATAACACACTCACTTGACCTGATTGTTTGCTGTGATACCACCTTGATTATTAAGATAAGGCGGTTTAGAAATACTGTTAAATAAATAAATAAATAAATCATAAAACCCACAATGGAGTGTGGGAGATATTTCTGCACAAAATGAAGACTAGTGAGGCATCATGGAACTCACACTGGGGAGAATAAACTGACATTCTGGTAGTCTTGAATAATATATAAACAATATTGATAATAGAGGTGTCTGTTCCAAATCATTATTCTCTGAATTGCGTGGAGAGGAAGAAGATCCTGAATACCAGGAGGTGCAGTCAGAGACCAAGAAAGTGTGGCAGAATGATATGGTAATCTGTCCCATTGTACTAGACATGACAAGCTTGATAAACTGTTCATACCTGTTAAACTATTCAAACCTCACTTGGGTTGCAGTTTGTCATGCTGTGAGGGCTTGTGTGCATCAGTGATGCTGAGCACTTCCAATAATTTACTTACTACCAAAGTCATATTAACCGGCCTGTAGTTTTCTACCACATCCTTACTTCCACTTTTGTATAAAGGGACCACATGATCCTCTTTCCAGTCCTTTGGCACCACACCTGACTCCAGCGAAGCATTGACAGGGTCACTCAGTGGAGCTGCTAGAACATCCCCACGTTCCCTCAGTATTCTCAGGTGTATCCCATCCAGTCCCATCACTTTGTCTACTTTAAGTTTAGCTAGTTTCTCAGAAACAGTCTTCTGAAAAATTTTCAAGATGTCCCTCACTTCTGTTCCTGTTTGTGAGTGTTTTCTGAGGTCCTGCTCCTGGTTCTTCATCTGTGAACACAGAACAGAAATATTTATTAAGCAATTCCGCTTTATCCTCATCAGCTTCTACATATTCCTTCCCTTCACCCGTGAGTCTGACAATACCAATTTTGCCCTTCCTCTTCTCAATAACATATCTGAAAAATGTCTTATCTCCCCATTTTATTGCATTGGCTATTTCCTCCTCTTTTTGAATCTTTGCTTTCCTGGCTATTTTGCTAGCTATTCTAAGTTTTTCAAATACAGATGTTTGTCTTCTCTCTGTGATTTCTTGTATTTTATGAGGGCCTCCCTCTTTTTCTTCACATTTTCAGCTACTTCTTTAGAAAACCATAGTGGTCTCCTTTTCCTTTTACCTTTATTTATCATTTTAACTTAAAGGTTGGTTGCCCTTAAAATATCCCCTTTCAGTTTTGCCCACTGTTTTTCTACATCCCCTGCTGTTCCCCTCCTGCTAACGACTCCCTGAGATATTGGACAACCTACCACAAAATCTGAACCCTGCAACACCTGCACCCCCTACTGGAACCTCAGGACTTCTGTATGGCATTCCAGGCCATCATCTCACCACACTTTGATTACTGTAACTCAATTTAACATGGCTCAAAAATTTCAACACTGCTCCCACTACATATTGCATTACATACAGCTGCATGCATCATTCAAGGAGCCCCTAAATATGACAGCATAATCCCTATTCTGTGACAACTCCACTAGCTTCCCCTGCAAAGCCACATCAGATACTAAATACCATTCTTAACTTTCAAAAATATCAACAACCAATCCTCCTCCCATCTACAAACTATACTAAACACAACCAAAACCAATAGACAAAGCACTAAAAACAGAGGGCCCAATATTCAAACCAGGAACTTGTATTACAACAATTGATAAACTGAAGAGTAGCTAATCAACTGGACCAGATGGTATACATCCAAGGGTGTTGAAAGAACTGAAATATGAGATTGCAGACATACTATTAGTAATCTGTGAACTATCATTACAATCATATGAAATAACTGAAGATTGGAGGATGGCCAATGTAACACCAATTTTTAAAAAGGCTTTCAGGGGTGATCCGGTAAACTACAGACTGGTGAGCCTGACATCAGTACCAGGAAAATTGGTATAAACCATTTTTTTGTGCCATCACATCAGTGTTGAATCATAGCCACCCAGCTACCTCTGGGTTTTCTTGGCAATGTATCACTGGAAGTACATTGCCAGCCTTTTTTTCCAAGGCAACGGAGCATAAAGCAACTTGCCTAAGGTCACAATGAGTTTAGTGGGAATTGAACTGTTGATTTTCTGGGTAGAAGGCAGCTGCTTTAACCACTAGGCTACTCCTCCACCATTATAAAAAAAAAAAATTACCAAACATGTAGACAGTCAGGGTTTAATGGGAGACAGTCAACATGGCTTTAGCCAAGGAAAGTCATGTCTTACTAACTTGTTATGGTTTTATGAAAGTGTGAATAAACAGGTAGACAAAGGTGGGTTGGTCAATGTAGTGTATCTAGATTTTCAGAAAGCCTTTGTCAAGGTCCCTCATGAAAGACTTTTGGTGAAATTAAAAAGTCATTGGATAGGAGGCAATGTACTATTGTGGATCAGGAACTGGTTAAAAGATAGAAAGCAGAAGGTAGGGCTAAATGGCCAATTTTCCCAATGGAGAAAGGTGAATAGTGGGGTACCCCAGGGATCTGTGCTGGGTCTGCTGCTTATTAACATGTTCGTAAATGACCTACAAAAGGAAATAATGAGTGAGATAATCAAATTTGCAGATGAAACAAAATTATTCAAAGCTGTAAAAACTCAGGAGGATTGTGAACAATAGCAAGAGGACCTTGATAAATACAAAGACTGAATGCTCAAATGGCAGATGAAATCTAATGATGACAAGTAAAAATGTATGCACCTAGGAAAGAACAACCTAAACTATGGTTACACGATGCAAGGTTCCACATTAGGAACACCACCCAAGCAAAAGATTTAGGTGTCATCATAGATAACATGTTAAAACCCTCTGCCCAGTGTGCAGCGGTGGCCAAGAGAGCAAATAGAATGTTAGGTATCATAAGGAAAGGAATGGAAAATAAAACAAAGATATTATAATGCCTCTGTATCGTTCTATGGTGCGATCACACCTTGAATATTGTGTGCAGTTCTGTTCACCGTATCTTAAGAAGAATATAGTGTTATTAGAAAAGGTACAGAGAAGAGCCACCATAATGGTAAAGAGGATGGAAGGATACCCCTATGAAAAGAGGCAAAAAATGTTGGGGCTCTTAAACCCAGAAGAAAGATGGCTGAGGGAAGATATGATAGAGGTCTATAAATTGATGAAGATAGTGGAACGGGTAAACGTAGATCAATTGTTTACATCATCAGAATATAGAAAGACTAGGGGACATGCAATGAAGCTACAGTGTAACCTATATAAAACTAATAAGAGAAAATATTTTTTCACTCAACACATAACCAAACTCTGGAATTTGTCTACTAGAGGCTGTTATAAAAGTTGTTAGTGTAGCTTGGTTTAAAAAAGGTTTGGAGAAGTTCCAGGAGGAAAGGTCCATAAACCATACTTAAAGGGGACCCAGGAAAGCCACTGGTTGCCCCAATACAAGTGCATTCACTCTGCAGCTCCTGACTACCTTTCCTCTATTTTTCTTTCCCTACACCTGTCCTCGGGAACTCCGCTCTTCTTGCAAACCTCTTCTATCTGTGCCCTTATCTTCAATTGCTAACTCCAGACTATGCTCCTTTCGCCTTGCTTCTCCTTATGCCTGGAATAAACTACCTGAGTGTGTACATAAATGTTTCTGATGTTGTTATAGAGAAAGAAGTGGCAGGTTTTACCTATCTTTTGGATGCTGCAGAGAAAGAGAGAGTAGAGTCAAATATGGTATGGAAGGGTAGAAGGGAGAGGCTGTATGGTCTTTATCTGCCGTCATATTTCTTTGTTTACTTATAAAAAGTGCCTTGAATACTGGCCAGTAATTTGTAATTATTTAATTTTAATGCAAATTGCTTTGCTCTTTTGTATGAAAGGAGGGACATCAAGAGATCATGAAATGAAATCAAGTAAGAAATTAACTAACTTTCTCCCTCTGTCACGTTAATCACAGCTGATTGGTCAGAGATGTGGGATAATCCCAGAGCAGCGATTTTGGGAGCAGGAGACCCAGAAATACCTCTGTGGTCCCAAAGGAAAAGAAGAAAGAGGAGAAGAGAAGAATGGGGAAACTCTTTCACACACGAGGTGCACCCAGCACTCCACCTAAAGTCGCACACGCAAGAGAGACATTTTCCATGTACTGAGTGTGAGAGCGGTTTCAATCATAGCGATTGCATAAGAAGCCACCTGGAATCCCACACAGCAGAGGGAACTACCCCAACAGAGAGGCCTTCTACATCTTTTAAAAGCCCTGAATGTGGAAGAAATTTTGCTCTTAAGAAATCTGTAACAATGCACCAGAAAATCCACAGGGCTGAGAAAAGATTTCACTGCACTGAATGTGAGAAATCTTTCCTCAGAAACTCACAACTTGTGGTGCATCATAGAACCCACACGGGAGAGAGACTGTTTAATTGTACTGAAGGCTGAAGACTGTGCTCAAAGGAACTCATATTGCCTCTGAAGAAGAGATCAAGGCCACTGTGCTGAGGGACCTCAAGGAGGAGGACTTTACCGAGTGCTTCTGTACGTGGCCGAAGTGAATGCAGAAGTGCATTAACTCTGGGGGGCATTACTTTGCAGGGGACAATTCGTAATTTCTCTGTATTTAGAGAAAAAGGGATCCTCTGTGTCTGTCCCATGCCATTTTGAATTCTGTTACAGTATTCGCCCCCACCACGTCCATCGGGAGGGCATTCCAAACATCAGCCATCCTTTCAGTGAAAAAAGTATTTCCTAGCATTGCCTTTCAATTTACCCCCTTGCAGCTTCATGTTATACCCTCTAGTTTTATAGTTTCCCCATCTTTGGAAGAGGTTTGTTTGTTCATTAATACTCTTTAAGTATTTAAAGGCCTGAATTATATCTCCCCTGTCCTCCCTCTCCTCCAGAGTGTACATATTTAGGTCTTCAAGTCTCTTCTCATAAGTCTTCTGACACAGGCTCCAAATCATTTTGGTCACCTTCCTCTGAACAGTTTCCAGTCTTTTTACATCCTTTTTGAAATATGGTCTCCAAAACTGAACACAGTATTCTAAGTGAGGCCTCACCAGTGACTTATACAGTGGCATAAGTACCTCTTCCTTTCTGCTGGTAATTCCTCTCTGTATGCAACCCAACATCCTCCTGGCTTTTGCCACCACCTTGTCACACTGTTTTGCCGCCTTGAGATCCTCACAAATAATCACACCAAGGTCCTTCTCCTGGTCCATGCACACCAACCTCTCACCTTCTATGGCATATTTTTCCCTTGGATTTCTGCTTCTCAAGTGCATATTTTTCCTTTGGATTTCTGCTTCCCAAGTGCATGACACTACATTAAATCTTAACTGCCAAGCATTAAACCATTCTTCCAGCTTTTGTAGATCTCTCCTCATATTATGCACTCCCTCAGGGGAGTCCACTCTGTTGCAAATTTTAATGTAGATTTTGCAATAAAACATTTATGGGACAGTCTTGTTTCTTTTTTATCAAACCTCGTATATAGCATAAAAGATGTACAATATACGTAATGGAAAGATACATTAGCAGAGCTGGAATGTTACATTTGTAGAGCTCCCAAAAATGGGGAACTAGCCTGTCTTACCACACTTGTTTTTTTCTCACCTGTTTCCCCATACAGATTGTTGTACATTCTTTGCAAAGTTAAGTTAGAGCTTTCTCCAAGTTTTGCAAGTGACCCTGCCTCTGTATACTGTCACCTACACTTACAGGAAGCATACTTATAGTCACTTGTGATATACATGATATTCCCTCTAACATTTGCAAAACGGGGAAAATCAAAAGTTAGAGGTAATTTTAAAGGTGTTTTCTCAGGGAAGACGGGACAGACATCCATTGGGCTCCATGGAAAAAAGGAGACTGAGCAAGATGGCACGCTTCGGCGGGAAGGGGACTATGCACGCATGGTAGCATTCCCAAAGGCTTTCTTGAAAAGCTGGGGAAATGCTCCATGTGGGCTCCGTGGTGCCGACTTCACCCATATGTGAGGACTGACTTCCTGCTTGTTCCTGAAGAAACCTCAAGACCACCCTATTCATGGAGCACTTCGGACCCACCACATGAACTCTTCCTATCCACCACCCCCCGAAGCCTTCACTTTTTACATTCCTTCCCCCCACCCACCCCAGGCTCACTCCTTGGTTAGATATCCACACATCCATTCTGCTGCTGTTTGCTGTACACACAAGGTGTCCCACTGTATTATAGTTTATCTCATGTAAAAGGTATATAGGTTTTGTTGCAGTACATAAATTCTCATTTTTTCTTGTAACAACTTTGTAGCCATCATTAAATAGACAGTGCAGTATAAAAGAACAGTTAAACAAATCAATAAATGAATAAATAAAATCTTGAAAGAGCAGGACCTACAGCCAGATCACTAGTGCCTGATGGGGCAGAGGTGTGAGAGCAAAACCATTGAAGAAATTCAAAAAGGCATGAGGAGGCAATCAAAGGAAACTTAAATAACTTTTGCACTTCAGCAACTACTGTAGAAGAGGGTAACCTGCACAGAGTAGTGTAAACAGCACTAATCAAAGACATAGAGTAAATGGGGGTGCATCCTGCACAGAGTGCGGTGAACAACTCCGGCCATCTCATCGAGCAGACTAGACATGCCCATTTTTATTTTTTAATAGTTTTTTTTTAATATACCGCTTTTTCATTTAATTAAAGCAGTTTATGTTGTAACTTGAACTTGGCAATGTACGTTAAACAAGAATATTGATAACTTGGATTTTTCTGAGGCAATGGAGGATTAAGTGACTTGCCCAAGGCCACAAGGAGTGCTAGTAACAATCAAACCGTGGTCTCAGTGTTCTAACCATTAGGCTATTCCTCCACTCTACACCATGCAGGTCATTATCTGCTCTCACATACTATGTTAAGAGGTTTCTTTTTCCCTCAGTGTATCACGCTCCGATAAACTTTCTACAAAGCACAAGCTTCAGTAATAAAGGCTCACCATGCTTTCTCCTTCCTTCCCCCCTATCCTGGGCTGATTCCAAGAGTGCATGGAGATGCTCAGAAGCTGAACAAAGGCTGGATCTGCAATCCCACAAGCTGTAACAGTAACAGTCCCAGAAATAAATACCTGCTAGAAACGTTTACAGCACCTGAGAGTATACTGTGACACTCCACAGAGTAATACTCCCTAGGAAGGACTACAGCTCCCAGGGTGCACTGTGATACGTGCACACAGTAATCCCTACTAGAAAGGACTACAGCCTAGGGTTGCCAACTTTTTCACCGAGAAAAACCCGACACCTGTGGCTCGCCATGCTCCACCCATTCTCCTCCCCCAGCCCCGCCCCCAGCCCCACCCACAAAAATTACCGAGGATTCACTCACACCCCCCCTCAGTGCTGGTTCACTCACACCCCCCCCCCCTCAGTGCTGGTTCACTCACTCACCCCCTCCCTGCTGGTTCACTTACACCACCCCGTGTCACTCACTCACCCCCCCCTTGCTGGTTCACTCACACCATCACCCCCCCTCCCCTGCTGGTTCACTCACACCAACCCCGCTCCCCTGCTGGTTCACACACCACCCCCCTCCCATGCTGATTCACTCACACCCCCCCCCCTCCACTGCTGGTTCACTCACACCACCCCCCCTTCCACTTCTGGTTCACTCACCCACCCCCCTGACACTCACGCACCCTCGCCTGCTGGGTCCCTCACACCAACCCCCCCCTCCCTCCCTCCTGCTGGTTAAATCATACCATCACCACCCCCCCCCTGCTGGTTCACTCACACCCCTGCCCTGCCCTGCCCAAGCCGCTGCTTCTGCTTTGTACAGAGCAGCGGCTGCACTACACTTACTTTGAAAAGTAAAGAAACTGTGTGAGAAGCCCTCCGGTCATCGCAGAGCCCGAGGAAGTGATGTCATGGGGGCGGGCTCCTCACGGGCTGTCTTTCCTTTTCAAATTAACTTTAGCTGCAATTAAAGTTAATTTGAAAGGAAAGACAGCCTGTGAGGAACCCGCCCCCATGACATCACTTCCTCGGGCTCTGCCATGACCGGAGGGCTCCTCATACAGTTTCTTTACTTTTCAAAGTAAGTGTAGTGCAGCCGCTGCTCTGTACAAAGCAGAAGCAGCGGCTGCACTATTATGGGGAATCGCGTTCGCGTTCGCATTCGCGCCGCGGACTTCGGGAGGAAAGCCGGTTTTTTGCTCTGGCCGCTCCCGATCTTGCGGCCAGAGCAAAAAACCGGCTTTTCCATGACCGGTTTGACATCTGTGCCGGCAGCCGGCCTGGCCATGGAAAAACCGGCCAGGCCGGCTGAAAACCGGACGGTTGGCAACCCTACTACAGCCCCCAGAGTGCACTATGATGCTCCCAAACAGAGAATCCCTCCTAGGAAGGACTACAGTTCCAAGAGTGCACTGTGACACTCCCACACAGTAATATCCCCTTTGAAGGAATGCAGCTCACAGAGTGCACTGTGACACTCCCACATAGTAATCCCACCTAGGAAGGACTACAGATCCCAGAGTTCATTGTTACAGTCTGAAACAGACAATCCCTCCTACAAAAGACTACAGCTCCCAGAGTGCACTGTGACACTCCCAAACAGTGAATCCCTCCTAGGAAGGACTACAGCTCCCAAAGTGCACTGTATCACTCCCACAGAAAAATGCTCCCTAGGAATGACTACAGCACCTGAGACTGCATTGTGACACTCCCATAGAGTAATACGTTGTAGGAAGGACTACAGCTCCCAGAGTGCACTCTGACGCTCCCAGAGAATCGCTCCTAGGAAGGACTACAGTTCCCAGAGTGCACTGTGACACTCCCATCGAGAAACTGTAGGTTTTTTTTATAGCGCTCTGTAGCTGGAACTTGTTCTGTGCATATAAAATCTTTTTTTCTATAGATCAGACACGTGAATTTCTCCAGAGCATTTTGTTGTTAGTAACTCCTCCATCTTGCCTTGTTTTTATCTGCCTGAATATCTCAGGAAGTGGATCTGTGAGATGACCCAGCATTAGTACAGCCCCTTTCTCAAGCTTCGCAGAGCTGGGGGAGGGCACTCGGTCTCCAGCATCCCTCCCTCTGTTTTCTGTTCACACTTCCTTCCACTGAAGCTACCCGGAAGCTTTGTGTTAGCACCAGCAGAATTCACACCACCAGCTTTACAAAGAGGAACCAAGAAGTGTTCCAGAGAAGGGCAGGAGAATGGCCGCAAGGTTTTCTACTCAGCAAGTAGGAGACTGGCAGGAGGAGGGCAGCAGGGGAGGCAGTGCCATGATCCAGCCTCGGAGACACACACACTGCATGGGGCAAGCAGAAGGGGAAATGAGACTGGCACTGCTCAGTCCAGGAAAAAAGTTCTGTTCTTTATTCCTTGCAAGTCTCCGAGGCTCTTCCTCCTCATTCCCCTTCCATGAAGCTCTCAGTTTTCTGTTTCCTGCAGTGTCTTTGGATTCTCTTTTCCTCTCTCGCTCTTTCTTTTGCACAATTTCTTTTGTGTCAGTTTGCAGAAAATAAGACCCAGATATACATACACACAGGTGGACATTCAGACCTTTACACTTCATTCTCTGCACACATCCAACAGACAGCTAAATCCTGTCTCTTCTTTCTCTATAACACTGATAAAATTTGTCCCTTCCTTACTACACACACTACTAAGACATTTATCCACTCTTTAGTTACTTCTGGTCAAGACTATTGTAACCTCCTCCTTGCTGGTCTCCCTCTCCCCTTTGGAGGTGTGGTGATTGATAGAAAGGTTTAAATTGTTGTTTTTACAAAAGTATCTATACAAAGGTGATAAAAGAATGTAAAGTGTTATTTTTACAGAAAGATCAGAAAATTAACATAGTTATATAGAGGTTTCTAGAAATGCTTTGTAAAACAAAACTTTCTGGGATAAATGCCTGCCATCTCATGCAGATTCTTATCTATCTCCATTGTCCTGCATCTAGAGATAGCACAGCCTAAGAGCCACTAAGGGGTATGTTTACTAAACCGTCTTAACGTGCGCCCGGCGATAATGTGCAGGATGCTATAAAAGGAGTGGGCGTTCCGGTCTAAATGTAGCAAGCGCGTGTTATCGCGCGATAAAGTGCGCCGTGAGGGGATGATTGGCAGATAGGTATGTCTAGTATGGCTACACCCTTGCCTGAGGCTGTAATACATTATGATGGCATGGAAGAAAAGCATGTGGGCTGAGAGAATGAGTACCCAGAGCCCAGCACAACAAGAGTAAAGCCAGAGGGAACCATACCCTGAGCAGAAGTGCACAGAGAATGGACCCAGGTAAGAAAAGACAGGTCAGACCTGTCTTGAAGGACTAGAAAGGGGGACTGTTACTTCTGGAGAGAAATCTGCAACTGTGGTAATTTTCTAAAAAGAATTCTTTGTATTAAAGCTACTTAATCTGTGAACCCACTGTTTTTTGTTGGATCAGTTAGGGCCTAGTAGCAGCAATTAAAGTTTGAATTTAAAACACAGAGGAGAACTTTCTGGTTACATTTCATACCCAGCAGAGAGCTTGTAGTTTAAATTTAATAGTCCACTCAGGGCCAAGTAACAGCAAAGTACTTTTAGTTTAAATTTAACACACAGAAGAGAGCTTTCTGGTTACATTTGGAACCCAGCAGAGAGCTTGTAGTGTACATTTAATAGTCACTCAGGGCCTAGCATCAGAAAAGTACTTTTAGTTTTAAAACACAGAAGACAGCTTTCTGGTTAAATTTAGAACCCAGCAGAGAGCTTGTAGTTTAAATTTCATAAGAAGTTAGAGCCTAGCAGCAGCTAAGAGCTATAATTTAAATCAAATCAGAATTTAGCTTACCTCAGCAGCACAACACAGGGTACTGTGTAGCAGCCCTCTTTTAATAATGTGATTGTAATAAAAACAAATTATCCCATCAGATTTCTGAAATTCCACAAAATTCACCAATAACAGAGCTTTCTCCCATTTCTCCCCTGTTCTCTGGAACAATCTCCCAGCTAGTATAAGTTCAATAGATGACCTCACCACATTCCGAAAAGTACTCCAAACCTATTTGTTCACATTACATTTCGGAAACACAAATGAAGATGGAAATCCTGCATCTACCAATCCACTAAACGATACAAACGATGGCTCAACCCAAATTAAAAATGGTTTGGACATGTTCCTGGAGGATAGGTCCATAAACCATTATTAAGAAGGGACCCAGGATATCAATGCTTGACCCAGTACAAGCATTGTGGAACCTGTGTCTTTTGGGGAAACTGCTAGGTACGTATGACCTAGATTGGCCACTGTTGGAAACAGGATACTGAGCTTGATGGACCTTGGTCTGACCCAGTATGGCATATCTTATGTTCTTATGTTCTTAAGCATAACTGAAACAATGTATATAGTTTAACTCTTCCCACACTGACCTCCCAGCCTAATGTCAATGTACATAGTTGCCTGTTGCTACCTTATGTAATCAGTTAAATGTTCTTCCTATCTATTTACTGTACATAGTTAATTGTTCTGTGTAACTGAATATGTATTGTTCTGTACAATTCAATGTTTTGTTCAATATAAACCGCATTTGATCTGTTGGAAAATGCGGTATAGAAATTTTAAATAAATAAAATAAAATAAAATAAAATAATAGTGTTGTTTCTTGAAGTAAGTTAATTCTACATGGGTAGATGGGGTTATTTGGATTAATCTTTGAGGTTTGTTATAGTGACTTTGGTTTAGATTAATATTTATCTTGTAGGGAGGGTATTTGCCTGATTGTATAATAGGTATCAGGTGTATAGGGGAAGGTAGGTTGGCTGTATCAGCAGTTGTGTATTTGTTCTTGAGGAGTAGGGGTAAAAAGAGGAGTATCAGTATTAAGGTTTTATCCATGGTGCTACTTTTGTTGGTTTGTTCTATGTATGGGGTGCGAGGTAAAAGTTTGAATCTTGTTTAGTTAGGCAGAGTGGGTCAGGATGTACTCACTTTTCAGTTGGCTTCTGGGGTGATCCAATGTTGTAGAATAATTGTGTACTGTTCAGTTGGCTGATGTGTTCAGGTTGTTTTGGTTGTAGCAGAGGCAGCAGATCATGCAGGTTATCGTGCCTGCTAAAGGGCCACGCCTAAAGGCCCTCTGGTGAGGCCCTCAGGCGTGGGCCTGTTTAATTGTCACACCCACCTTTTCTCTTTTTCTCCTTCTCCTAAGATCACTTAATCAGCATGTTGTGTATTCAATGCAATAACTGTGGTGCTTTTATTCTAAGAAGAATCATTCGGAACCTAAGAGCTTGCCCTATATGACTCAAGTTAGCTGCTATGCATAAAGAATTGACTCTACTAAGGGAAGAATTAATTGCAATTAAAGAAACCTCTTCTAGGGTACAAACTGAATAATCCACCACAGCTCCCACAGAGAATCAAACAGCCCAGGAACAAATGGATCATAGTAGGCTCTGGTAGGTTGTGACCTTTAACAAAGAGACATCCTATATATCAAAAGATATCTCTGCATAATGCCATCTCTGCCTTGGATAATGAGGGTGTGCAATCTGTGGAAACTGAAGTACCCTTAAATGAAAGAGTCCATGTCCAATCTACTGATAATGCACCAAATATGAAGAAAAAAATCACAAAACAGAAAACTGCTACTACTTAAATAACACAGGTACACTACCAAAAAACTGCCTCCAGTTTTGCAACTGATTCCTATAGATTTTGGGGTGCTGAATCCAGGAAAAATAGCCAAAATGTTCCATCACGTCACGTTTTCTTGCAAAATTAGATTTCTTACCCATATAAGGAATGTTCACATAATTTCTTTTTAGCCGACTGCAGTTTATTTTCTTGGCCCAAAATAGAGGTTGTAATGGTTAACTAACTAGAAACACTCCCTCATGATATTTTAGAGTGCTTTGTATTCATTTTATACATTAACAGGACAATTGGGAGTCGGGGGGCTAAATCCAGTACTCGCGCTGGCGCATGTTCTTTCCTGTTCGCCTCGCCTCGTTCGCTCGCTCAAACACGGTGGTTGCGACATGAACGTTCCTGTCAAATTTCAGTTTCTGCAAGGTCATTATTACCTTTTGTTTGCTCAATCGTAATCCAGCTTTATTCCGAAGTGGTTCACTACAGTTGTAGTTTGCAGTGCTGTGTATTTGTGATGGCTCACAGAGCCAGAAGTTGCGTCAACTCTCCGGACAGTTTTTGTTTTATTTGTGGGGAATATACCGTGAAAAAGCGGCAGAGGAACATTTCTGCATTTATTAAAAAGTATATTTCGCCTATTTCGGTTTGAAGTTAGGCGATCAAGACAAACCGTGGGCTCCTCACAAAGTGTGCAAGACATGTGAGGAAGATCTACGCTTATGGATGAAAGGTAAAAAACAAGCATTTTGTTTCGGAATACCTATGGTGTGGCGTGAACAAAGAGACCACAGCAGTGACTGCTATTTTTGCTCTTGCATTGTGAAGGGATACAACTTAAAAAATAAGAACGTAATAAGTTACCCCAACCTTCCCTCAGCAATTAGGCCTATGCCTCATAGCAACGAAGTACCTGTGCCTGAACCACCAAAATCTTTGGATCATATTTGTGTGGACGGTTCTGATCATGATGAGACTCATCAGATGGCTTTTCTCGATGAGTCCAGTACTTCCGAGTTTGAAACTGAACCAGATCCGAAACCTGAACTTTTCTCTCAAGCTGAATTGAATGATTTAGTCCGGGATTTAGGACTCCCAAAAGATGCTGCCCAACTGCTAGGTTCTCGGCTTAAACAGAAAAATCTATTGTCACCAGGAACAACTTTTTATTGGTACCGCAACCGCGAGACACAATTTTTGAAGTATTTCAGCAAAGAGGAAGATTTGGTATTTTGCAACGATATATACGGAGTGATGGAAAAGTTTAAACTCAAGAATGATCCTGTGGCAGCAATCGCTGTGAAAAGCTCTTATTCTATCACTCACCCACAGAAGGAAGACTCACAGACAGGCTGGAATGCAATCAGGATCTTTAATGTGCACACAGGATCAGACAGAGATACCAGCAACCTCCACAAGGGTCTGAACCCCGAGGGACGGCCTACAATGCCTTATATACAGTACAGTTTTAAACTCATTCTACAATCCCATTTGCCACAGGTATTTCCTGCCCACCAATCAGCAGCCCCTGGGGAGGTACCTGGGTGACCTGTCCAAACCGGTATGCTCTGGTCTGTTGGTTTCAGGGCTAGGGAAATACTGTGCTCAGACCTGGAGTGGGGGAAGGGTGCCTACTGGAATCTCATTGTCTTTCTCTTAGCAGGCTGATTACCTCATGGCTTGCGGGGGAAGGGTCAGGCTGATCAGAGCCTCATGGCTTGCAGCATGGCTTGGGGGGAAGGGCTATCTACAGCTCGCCGCATGGCTTGGGGAAAGGGCTACCTACAGCTACCTCATGGCTGCCTCATTCCCCCCTTTTTAAGTAAGACCTCAACCGCTAGAGGCGGTTGAGGGCTGTATTACTGGAGGCAAGCCGCAGAGGAGTATATTGGGTCAGGGCCATGACCGTGGCAGCCGCCTTGCGTTCTACCAGGGTGCCAAGGGTGGAAACAACCTGTAAGGAAAAAGGCACCTGGTTAAAATGTACGGTACAGCAATGGGACAAGTTAAGGTAGAGAGTTACGTATACAAAGGTCTGTCATGTTCAGAGCAGTTTGGGCAAATAATACTGCTGTGTTAGTAGTCTCTGCACTTGTTTGAAAGCAAGTCCGTATCAGGGATAGGAGTAAGGCTAAAGCACCTTTTTCTCAGTCTGATCCCGGTTTCAGGAAAGGTGTCTGTAAATCAGTCTCTCCGGTGGTCCAGAGTTCGTCGGCAGTCTGTTAGAACCCCGTACTGGGCAGAAGTGTCAAAGCGCAGGGGCTGGTTTGGAACTGTGACAGAAGTCCAGGCTGGAACAATTTCTGGTGCAGCGGCCTTGACACGAGAGTGATGGATCCTCGGAGCAACTTCACATCATTAAATTGCCTTCACCAGTTTACTGTCCATCAGTCCTTCCACATCATTAATTTCCTTCATCAGTTTACTGTCCATCAGAGTCCTTCCTCTCAATATATCACTTTATCCCTCACAACACTTTCCACCAACTACATACATAGGTCCTTCAATTTTTCTTTTTCTATACCATACTAATGTATCCTTATCTGGCAAGGCTGCTAAAACAATTGTTAGAAACATAGTATTGTTGTAAACAGTGTCCATTTTCCACTAACTTAATTGGTGCAGTTCTAGATTGGCATGGGTGCTCATTCTAAATAGCGACTGTCTAAACAATCTTCAATATAAAACTATACATCAATTCCAATAGAAAGAAATATGGCTCCTAACATGACAGCCACATATCTCTCATGTATGACTAGAGTCTATTGTATACCTGGTTCCCAGTGAGAGTACTGTAGGAAACTTAAAAATACTTGGACCGATCTTGAAAATGCAGTGTCCACAAGGATTTATGTAAGCTATCCATTAATTATGGTGTCAAAAGAGATCCTCTTGAGGTGAGAGACTAAGAGGGTACAAGGCATTGGTGGTTGGGCCTCATGGCGATACTCCTTCTGGTTCTTCTTGTCCGGCAAGGCATTTGTGAATAGGCCTCATGGCAGTACTTCCTCGGGTTCTTCTTGGCCTATTCCCCCTTGCCTATTCATGTCTCTTCAGAGGCATAAATGTACAAGGTTCATGTTTTCTCAGGCCTTGTGGGTCCTCGAGGTACTTAGAGCAGTCTGAATTCCGGTGGCCCAGATCATCACACTTGGAGTAGCACGTTTATTGCCTTTTTCCTAGGCTGTGGTCTCACCTTCTCCCCCTCTGTCTCTCTCTCATTCATTTTCTCAAAGCTCTCCTGGATCATTGCTGACAAGTAAGATTTAGTTTTTATCCAATCAACTCAAGTTAATGTTATCATTATATTTGTAAATAATTAAAAAACACAGTTCCATCTTTCCACTAAATTTGCTCTGATATACTTGGGAACAAAGCAATTTCAGATCAGCCCCTTTCCAAAATTTAATATTTACTCATCTTATTGCTGTGTATACTGGACCTCTACATAATGTACTCCTACCAGTATATTTGGTAACAAAGTACAAATGTATAAACTAAAAGATTTGTATCTCACAGTGCTATAATATATTGTGCTCTTGAACTCTGGACACCAACATGTAAAATTCAAATACAGAAGGACAGGTGAATTTATTCTAAATAGCACCTATGATGTTACTGTCCTGTTCATCATTCATCAGCACAGAGCTTAACAAGGCAAAGTGATTACCTTGTATCTTATAGTTCAAAACAGGCATGGAACTGATACTTTTATAAGAATTATATCTAAAGTGCTGTATATCTTGTAGTGCTATATAAATGTTTATAGCTCTAC
Source organism: Ichthyophis bannanicus (assembly GCA_033557465.1). Classification (NCBI taxonomy): domain Eukaryota; kingdom Metazoa; phylum Chordata; class Amphibia; order Gymnophiona; family Ichthyophiidae; genus Ichthyophis; species Ichthyophis bannanicus. Next base: position 37,138,847 of record CM066031.1, on the reverse strand, counting down.
GAGGTGTTTGCCACAATATAAAATCCCCTTTTAACTTTTTTTTGGTTTGCTTGATAGCATATAGCATTTAAACACATGACTATTGGCAGCCTATCTGATTGGAATACAAAGGTTTTCTTGATAAATTTTAGTAACCCTCCCCATTCCCCGTTCGTTCCCAGCCCTCAGGAGACATACACATGGTACACAATCAAGATCAGACATCTGAGAATGTTCAAGGGAGCCACCCCTCATGGTTTTAGATGCTCAAAATTCTTCATTGGAGGCTAGGTGAATTTGTTCTTTTGTCCTCTCTAATGGGTCTCCATTCATTTGCTAGAAGAATGACTCCTCCCTGATCTCTAGTATCTTTCTGTAGCCATGCAAACTGATTGGACGTGCATTTAACAAAGCAATTGGGGCCTGAGGCAGAGGATGGACTCAGTCCACAGGACCCAGGAGTCTGTATGAGTGTAACACTGTGGGGTAGGAAAACTTGAAGCAGAGCTGGAATCTACAGAATCCTCTCTAAACCCAGATTTAAATTGTGAAGCATGCACTGTAGGGGCGTTTTCTCTTTAGACTCTCCCGACCCCATGCTCTAATTTAGTTCAATAACTAAGCACAGTATACAATGTAGATCAGATCTTCTAACCTAATCTCAATTTGGGAAAAAATGCAATTTACAGTAAGAGAGAGAAGTATGCAATTTATAATACAGATCCTATCTAGACTTAATCCAGGAAAAATAATACAATTTATAATACAGACCCTATCTAGTCTTAACTCAGGACAAATAATACAACTTACAATATTTGGCAATTTACAAAATATATATACAAGCTAGCTATTCTTACAATGTCCACCAGATGGAGCTCCAGGATCACTTAAAACACAGGGAATAGTAGTAATTACAGCTAATGTCCACTAGATGGAGCTCCAGAGTCACTTTAAGTATATTGCAGTGTAGCTTACACGTGGTCTTTTCAAGATGGCCGCCTCCACGTGCATCCCGATAGCTGCTCCTGGGTGCAGGGAAATTCGCACACGTGGTGTTCCCAAGATGGCTGCCACCCCACCGTGCTCCTTCACACCGGCTCACCCTCTACTCCACAGATGGAAAAAAAGAAAATGATGGACCTTCAAATGATCACTTCTCCCTCAATCGACCCCAAAAAAAAAGGTTAGCTTCTCATATTCTGGTTTAAGGGCAGGAAACCTCAGCGGGGGCTCAGGGGAAGGCCGGAACCTCAGCGGGGGCTCAGGGGAAGACAGGAAAATTCAGCGGGGGTCAGCGGTGCACCGGGACAGCACCGAGAGGCACAAAACCTCAGCGGAGGCCCAAGGGAAGGCAGGAACCTCAGCGGAGGCCCAAGGAAGGCAGAAATTCACATCGGAGCACATGGGGAGCATGGATTCACATCGGACAGCATGGGGGGGGCAGAATTAACATCGGAGCACAACGGAGAGAGAAATTCACATCGGAGCAGAAATTAACACAGCGGCCGCATGGGGGGGAACAGAAATTTACATCGGAGCACAGAAATTACATCGGGGGTTCAGGGAAAGGCAGTAAATCCACACCGGAGCACATGGGGAAGCAGAAATTAACATCGGAGCAGAAATTAACACAGCGGCAGCATGGGGGGGAACAGAAATTTACATCGGAGCACAGAAATTACATCGGGGGTTCAGGGAAAGGCAGTAAATCCACACCGGAGCACATGGGGAAGCAGAAATTAACATCGGAGCAGAAATTAACACAGCGGCAGCATGGGGGGGGGGGACAGAAATTTACATCGGAGCACAGAAATTACATCGGGGGTTCAGGGAAAGGCAGTAAATCCACACCGGAGCACATGGGGAAGCAGAAATTAACATCGGAGCAGAAATTAACACAGCGGCAGCATGGGGGGGAACAGAAATTTACATCGGAGCACATTAGAGAGCTCTCTCCTTGCAGTCACACTTCAGATTACTCCCCACAAGCAGAAAGGAAAGAAGAGAAGCAGCGATCTATTTTTAGCTTATCAAGTGCTATATTTAGTTACTTTTTTCCTCAGATTACTGCAGTTACAGGACGAGCAATGGCTTCAGGGCCGCTAAGGCCCCTACTAGGACTGCTTCTCAGATTACTGCAGTTACTGCAGTTTCAGATTCAAATACAGGACGAGCAATGGCTTCAGGGCCACTAAGGCCCCTACTAGGACTGCTCGTGCAGTTGATCAGGCTGCTACAGGTTCCCAGAAATTACCAGGACTCACAGATAGAGTACAGAACTAGCCCCAAACAGTAAGGTAGCAGTACTCACCAGAACTCTGATCAGACAGGAAGTTTGGATGCCAGTCTATCCAGCTGGTTTTTCAATCGGGGATTCAACCGCAGGGACCAGCTGTCCAGACAAATCAAGGTGTCCTTCCGAGCACAAAGTGGCCCGGGGGCGCCAAGGACCGTTAATCACCTGGAGGGGCCGGTCCCTGACTGGTGGAGGCCCAGATGCTGCAAAAGCAGAAGTCTTCCCACCGTGGGTGTGATGAGAGAGGCTTTTCTTTTAATATTTCCCGGCCAATGCACCAAAATGTGGCAGCAATCGCTGTGAAAAGCTCTTATTCTATCACTCACCCACAGAAGGAAGACTCACAGACAGGCTGGAATGCAATCAGGATCTTTAATGTGCACACAGGATCAGACAGAGATACCAGCAACCTCCACAAGGGTCTGAACCCCAAGGGACGGCCTACAATGCCTTATATACAGTACAGTTTTAAACTCATTCTACAATCCCATTTGCCACAGGTATTTCCTGCCCACCAATCAGCAGCCCCTGGGGAGGTACCTGGGTGACCTGTCCAAACCGGTATGCTCTGGTCTGTTGGTTTCAGGGCTAGGGAAATACTGTGCTCAGACCTGGAGTGGGGGAAGGGTGCCTACTGGAATCTCATTGTCTTTCTCTTAGCAGGCTGATTACCTCATGGCTTGTGGGGGAAGGGTCAGGCTGATCAGAGCCTCATGGCTTGCAGCATAACTTGGGGGGAAGGGCTATCTACAGCTCGCCGCATGGCTTGGGGAAAGGGCTACCTACAGCTACCTCATGGCTGCCTCAATCCTGCTGAATGGCGGCTGTTCATTGATTCGTCAAAAGACAGCATAAAAGGTGTTCTTCTTCATAATGGCAACACATTTGCTTCAGTTCCTATTGCTCACTCTGTTATTCTCCAAGAAAAATACGAGAATTTGGCCCTGATTCTTCAGAAGATTCGTTATGATGAGCATAAGTGGATGATTTGTGGAGACTTTAAAATTCTATCCATGCTATTAGGGCAGCAATCCGGTTTCACCAAATATCCCTGCTTCCTTTGCTTGTGGGATAGCCGGGCCCGCGACCTACACTGGGGGAAAAAGACTGGCCAATTCGGGAGTATTTGAGACCCGGTGAGAAAAATGTTCTTCATGAGAGCTTGGTACCTCGTGATAAAATTCTATTACCACCTCTCCACATTAAGTTGGGTCTCATTAAGCAATTCATCAAGTCCCTTCCAAAAGATGGTGAGTGCTTTCGGTACCTTTGCTCAAAGTTCCCCCGACTTTCTGAAGCAAAGCTAAAGGAAGGAGTGTTTGTTGGCCCTGATATAAGGAAACTCATTTCAGATGGAGCATTCGCTGAAACGATGTCTGAGAAGGAAAAAGAAGCCTGGGATTCCTTCAAGGATGTTGTTCTCAAATTCTTGGGGAACAGGCGGGATGAGAACTATAAGGATATTGTTGCCAGGATGCTCAATGCCTTCAAAGAACAAGGCTGTAACATGAGCCTGAAAGTCCATTTCTTGCACTCCCATGTGAACTACTTTCCCGAAAACTTGGGGGCGTACAGTGAAGAACAAGGTGAAAGGTTTCACCAGGACATCAAGGACGCAGAGAGAAGGTACCAAGGAAGATGGAACACCACTATGATGGCTGATTTCTGTTGGTTGCTGCTGCGGGAAACCCCAGATGAAAAATACGCCAAGCAGCGCACCAAGAGAAGCATTCGGGGGAAGAAGAAACGGGCCCACCAGGAGATTGATTGACCCAAGAATGACTTTAAAATCTAAACTGTGTTGACAAATATCGTGTTTTTACTAAACTTTGAAATAAAAATTTGCTAGTTATTACCACAGTGTCGGATCTCATTTATTAGAATTTTATTTTCACACCATCGGGTGTTTGTCTTCATGTATTGCAATGGTGCGGTTTGCATTTTCTATTCTTACATACATACCTGTACAACATTTTTTGCACATTTCTTTGCTTTGCTTTGTGTCTAACCTCGCTCTTATATGCTCAATGTTTGTGCACATGTATGTGGCTGTTTTAAGTGCAGACAGTTTTGCTACCATCACAGTGTGTTTTGTTGACATTACTCTATTCTTATGTGCTGCCTTGTTAGAATTTTATTTATTCTTATTTGAATAACTACTAAACAATTAGTATAAAGAATTCATCCAAGAAACTTTTATCTCGATCGCACTCAATCTGAAACGTTCACCTCAAACTGCTAACCCAATGTAGCAAAAGATCTGTACATGATGGAGCAAATTGGTTACCAGATTTGGATTCAGTGCACCAAAAAACGTAAAAATCAATCGAAACATTAGAGGCAGTTTAAAAAAAAATTTTTTTAGTGTACCTGTGTAATCCATCATTAGAGCACCAACTTGGGAAACCGTTCAAAGGAGAAAAGATGGTCAGATGTTTTCCAGGACCTTCAGTCAGCAGGAATACAAACTAAATTGTTGGTATAGTTAGTGCAGAAAGTGAGTACTCCAAAATTGATGTTGTCATCCACTTGGGTACAAATGACCTGGCTAGAAACAGTGTCTCTGCAGTTCAAGGGGACTTCCAGACTCTGGGAGAGAAACTCAAGCTCATTGCTAACACTGTAGCATTCTCAGATGTTCTACCTGTTCTTGGTAAGGGGGCAGAAAGGATACATCGCATAAACAGCTTTAATACATGGTTTCAGACCTGGTGCGAACAAGAAGGATTCAGATTTATAGGCAACTGGGGAAACAGATGGGCCAACAAGAGACTATACTGTGTGGATGGACTACATCTCTCTGTCATAGGGAAAAGAATCCTAAGTGAAAAATTCAAGAAGTAGGTGGACAGACATTTAAACTAGGGAAATGGGATGATGGATGGAGAAGCACAAGTTCAGGACATCACACCCAGCAAAAGCATAATAACATTGGAAACAGCCACACTCTTAAACCACACATCAGTGGCATCAGTGGCAAGTGGGAAGAGGTGTGTAGAACAAAATTCATGCAAAACACAGGCAAGCCGGTCAACAAATGCTGGAAAGCAATGACCACAAATGCTCGAAGCCTAGCCAACAAAGTTTCTGACCTGGAGTCCCTAATTGTGGAATTGGGCTTGGACATTGTGGCCATTAAAGAAACATGGTTTAACGAGTTGCATGAATGGGATATAGCCATAGCTGGCTATAATCTATTTAGAAGAGATAGAGAGGGTAGAAAAGGAGGAGGACTAGACCTATATGTCAAAACAATATTAAAGCTGCTGAAATGCAGGGGATGTGGGGGAAAGAAGAAGCGCTGTGGATTGTGTTGGAAAGAGGAGATAGCACTGTCAGCCATACTGGTGTGGTCTACAGGCCTCCAACTAAAACTGAGGAAATGGATAGTGAATTGATTGTTGACATTACAAAGACAGTCACAAAAGGGGATGTGATCATATTGGATTACTTTAATCTACCTGATGTGGATTGGAGTGTTCCTTCTGCAAATCTGGAAAGAAGTAAAAATATTGTGGCTGCCTTCCAAGATGCATTACATAGAGAAATGGTGATGGAACAGACTAGGGAACGCTCAGTGCTGGATTTAGTGCTCACCAACGGAGATAGTGTGTCAGTATTTGGGTGGGTGCCCATGTGAGCAGCAACAATCATCACATGATGTGGTCTGAGATAAAAAACAAGGTGGAATCCAATCACAGCAAACTCAAAGTCTTAGATTTCAAAAACACTGATGTCAGTAAAATGGCCAAGTACCCGAAGGAGGAGTTGGCATGGTAGAAGGGGATAAGGGAAGTGGAATTGCAATGGGCTAAAGTAAAGGAGGCAATAAAAGGGGCAGCAAATATAAGAGGGGGTACCCAAAAAAACAGGAATAACATTGCCGTGGGCAGAGCTTTGTAGTACGCACTTCTGCCGCTAGGCGTGTATAGTGCAACTCATTGTCAGTTCAGTGCCGCCTGTGTTGTCGACCTGGCTTGTTCTGTTCATCTGCAGTGATTGTTTTTGCTAGCGCTGTTTTGTTCTTGTTTCTTTTTTTATGATGACAAGTTTAAGTGAACAACGTGCAGCTGTGAAATTTTGTTTTCTACTCGGTAAAAATGCTGCTGAAACTGTTTTAATGTTGAAAACAGCTTATCAAGATGACGCTATGGGAAAAAGTCAAGTGTACCAGTGGTTTGCTCGGTTTAAAAATGGCGACATGTCGATTGATGACAAACCTCGTTCTGGGCGTCCATCAACTGCCCGAATCGACAAAAATATTGAAAAAATTCGAGAGCTTGTGCTCACAGACCGTCGACAGACAATTGATCAACTGTCAGAGATTAGTGGGTTATCTTGGAGCTCGGTTCAGCGAATTTTAACGGAAGATTTGGGAATGAAAAGGGTTGCTGCCAAGTTTGTTCCTCGGGTTCTGACTGACAATCAAAAGGAATATCGAGTTGAAACATGTCGTGTTTTGAAACAACAGCTTGAAACTGATCCAGATTTTCTGTCAAAGGTCATTACAGGTGATGAGTCATGGTGCTATGGTTACGACCCAGAAACAAAGCAACAGTCAAGCCAATGGAAGACGTCATCGTCACCCCGTCCAAAAAAATGTCGTCAAGTCAAATCAAACATCAAAACAATGCTGATTTGCTTTTTTGATGCCAAGGGGGTAGTTCATTCAGAGTTTGTTCCCCCAGGTCAGACCGTCAATCAAACCTTTTATTTGGAAGTTTTAGGAAGATTGCACAACAGTGTTCATCAAAAAAGACCCGATTTGTGGCAGACAGGAGACTGGTTCTTCCACCACGACAACGCACCTGCACACACAGCCATCTCTGTTAGACAGTTTTTGGCTAAAAATGGCATGGTTCCGCTGCCCCACGCACCTTACTCGCCTGACCTGGCTCCGTGGGACTTTTTCTTATTTCCACGCATGAAAAGGGGCATGAAAGGACACCAATTTGACAACGTTGAAGAAGTCAAGAAAAAAACGAGGGAGGAGCTGTCAGCCGTTTCTAAAGATGACTACAAAAAATGTTTCGAACAGTGGAAGCACCGGTGGGACAAATGTATCAGTTGTAATGGAGAGTATTTTGAAGGGGATAAGGTTGTTTTGTAAAGAATTTGAAATAAATAGCTTTTAAAAAATAATTCCTGTTTTTTTTGGGTACCCTCATATATGTAAAGAAAGTAAATAAAAACAAGAGGAAAACGGAACCTATTTGGTTCTCCAAAGAAGTGACTACACAAATAAAGGCAAAAACCACAGCTTTCAAAAAATTCAAAAGCTCGCAGAGGAACACAGAAAAGAATACAGGACCAAACTAAAAGAGACAAAAAGAGAAATAAGGATAGCAAAATCAAAGGCAGAGGAAAAGATTTATTTATTTATTTATTTATTTAACAGCTTTTATATCCCGCGCTCTTTATTATCAGTGCAGTTTACAATTAACAATTCTTGCTCAATTCAGTCAAAACTGTCTTGTGCTTACATTTTAACAGGATAGGTAACTTGGAGCATTAACTGGGTAAACTATTTACACATTAGACATAAAACATGGTATTCCATCATTGATCTAATATATACACCTCAGATTGGTATTGTTGCGCATACCAATGGATAGTTCTGCTATTAAGTTTGTTCTAATTTGTTTATGAAGTATCAGGCGCTGCTTGAAAGGATTGGGGTGTGTTAAGTGGGGAGGGGTTGTTTGGTTGCGAGAAGTATAGGAGGAATAGGTGATGCTTGATTGCTTTCAGAATTGTGTGAGGTCTCTGATCGATCTTATTTTTGGTGGGAGGTTGTTCCAGCACTTTGGGGCATAGAAAGCGAATGCTCTATTCCTAGTTGTTTGAGTACATTTTATGGATTCCTTGGGGGATAATCAGCATGTTGTCTGCTACTGTCCTTCTCGACCTGTTGTTGGTGGTGGGGGTGAGAAGGCCCGTGAGTGACGAGGGAGATAATTTATTGATGATCTTAAAGGTGAGGAGTAGAACCTTGTATGTGATCCTGCAGATTATCGGTAGCCAGTGAAGTTCCTTGAGGATGGGAGTGATGTGGTCTCTTCTTCTGGATAGTCATAAGAACATAAGAACATAAGATATGCCATACTGGGTCAGACCAAGGTCCATCAAGCCCAGTATCCTTTTCCAACAGTGGCCAATCTAGGTCATACGTACCTAGCAGTTTCCCCAAAAGACACAGGTTCCACAATGCCTGTACTGGGTCAAGCATTGATATCCTGGGTCCCTTCTTAATAATGGTTTATGGACTTTTCCTCCAGGAACTTGTCCAAACCTTTTTTTGAACCCAGCTACACTAACAGCCTTTACTACATCCTCCGGTAACAAATTCCAGAGTTTGATTACACGTTGAGTGAAAAACTATTTTCTTTTATTTATTTACAGTATTTCTTTTATTTTTATTATTTATTAACATTTTTTATATACTGCACTATTCAATATCAGCGCGGTTTACATGGAACAAGAAACTTCAGACAAGTTACATTTATTAGTCTTAAATAGTTTACCCTGTATCTTCATTGCATGTCCCCTAGTCTTTCTATATTCTGATAACGTAAACAATCGATCTACGTTTACCCGTTCCATTCCGTTCATTAATTTATAGACTTCTATCATATCTCCCCTCAGCTGTCTCTTTTCCAGGTTAAAGAGCCCTAACCTTTTTAGCCTTTCTTCATAGGAGTATCCTTCCATCCCCTTTACCATTTTGGTGGCTCTTCTCTGAACCTTTTCTAATAATGCTATATCCTTTTTAAGATACGGCGACCAGAATTGCACACAATATTCAAGGTGCGGCCTCACCATGGAACGATATAGAGGCATTATAATATTTTTTGTTTTATTTTCCATTCCTTTCCTTATGATACCTAGCATTCTATTTGCTCTCTTGGCCGCCGCTGCACATTGGGCCGAGGGTTTTAACATGGTATCCACAATGACGCCTAAATCTTTTTCCTGGGTGATGGTTCCTAAAGTGGAACCTTGCATCGTGTAACCATAGTTTGGGTTGTTCTTCCCTAGGTGCATAACTTTGCACTTGTCCACATTCAATTTCATCTGCCATTTTGATGCCCAGTCTTCCAATTTATCAACTTCCTCTTGCAATTTTGCACAATCCTCTTGGGTTTTAACAACTTTAAATAGTTTTGTGTCATCTGCAAATTTGATAACCTCACTCGTTATTCCACTTTCCAGGTCATTTATTAATATGTCAAAAAGCAGCAGACCCAGCACAGATCCCTGGGGTACACCACTATTCACCTTTCTCCATTGGGAAAATTGGCCATTTAGCCCAAACCTCTGCTTTCTATCTTTTAACCAGTTCCTGATCCACAGTAGTACACTGCCTCCTATCTCATGACTCTTTAGTTTTGCCAAAAGTCTCTGATGAGGGACTTTGTCAAAGGCTTTCTGAAAGTCCAGATACACTATATCAACCGACTCAACTTTGTCCACCTGTTTATTCACACCTTCAAAAAAACACAACAGATTAGTAAGACAAGATCTTCCTTGTCTAAAGCCATGTTGGCTGTCTCCCATTAGGCCTTGACTATCTAAATGCTGAGTAATTTTATTCTTTATGATGGTTTCTACCATTTTTCCCGGTACTGACGTCAGGCTCACTGGTCTGTAGTTTCCCGGATCACCCCTGGAACCCTTTTTTTTTTTTAAATTCTTTATTTTCGTTTTATAACAACAAAGGAAAGGAAGACATACAGCTAAAAGACAGATACATACATAGAATGAGATACATACACCAAAGTAAACCCCTACCACCCCCCTCCCCCCTGCTTCTTCTCTAGAAAACTAATCATTCCCAAAACGGGCGTGTACTGACATTATTGTGTCACAAAACCAAACGGTGATCTGAAAACATGATGAGTGTACATTAAACAGACATGTCGGAGCAATGAGCAGATTGTACATAATCATTGAGCATCTGCCATTTAGACAAGCGAGAGTGAGTTTGGGTATGGGGAATAGCTCTCCGAGATATCTGCTCATATTTACTATATAGGCAGACAAGGTTCCACCATTCGTTGACAGTAAGTTGAGAGCTATCCTTCCAATTCCTCGTGATTAAACATATAGCTATACCCAGAATGAAATCAAGGAGAAAGTGACCCTTCTTAGGAAGAGAGGGGACCTCCGCCACTGAGCGGAGTCCCACAATCTTCCAAGAAAGAGGCTCGTGGAGGTGTAAGATAAGTTGAATACGACCCCAGACCCGCCCCCAGTAAACCTGTAGTTGAGGACATTCATAAATAACATGAGCAAGGGTTCCCACAGCAGTATGACAAGACCAACACTGGTCCCTAGCAGTTGTGTGCCATTTGGCTATTTTTTCTGGAGTATAGAAGCATCTATGTGCAAAAAAGAAGAGAGTTTGGGTAACTGAGGCTGATCGGGAAACCCGCACTACTTTGCTCCAGAAAAAGCTCCATTGCACAGGGGTTAAAGTGGTTTGCAGTTTGCGCTCCCAGGCTTGTTGGGCTCTACAAGTAGCAGTATCTGTACCCTGACATAATAGTTTATAAAAGTTAGAGGCTACCCCATGTGTACTACTAATAGAGTGAATTAGGTCTAATAGCCCGTCTTCAGTAGAGACAGAGGGTGGCAGGATTCGAGCACTTTTGAGGCAGTGTTGAAGCTGCATCAATTGAAAGTAATGTTTCGCTGGTAACGCAAATTCCTTTTGTAAATCAGAAAAGGTTTTCCAACGAGCTACAGAGAAGAGCTGTTGGGGTGTCCAGATCCCCCTAGAGTACCAGGGTTTCCATGCTATCGTTCTATTTAGGACTTGAATTCTGGGGTTATTCCACAGCGGGAGTCCGTCCTGAGGACATACGTTTGGGCCCAGTGATAGAATGAGAGTATTAAAGGCCGCAAGAGTATCAACAATCATTGGGGGATGGCGGGTGTCTACTTGATGGGACATACCGGGGAGATGGATCAACGGAATTGGGTTACTAAGCTCCTCTTCTATGTCAAGCCAAACTGGTCTGCTGTCTGTCGAGGCATCTAGCCATCGGGCACCTTGTTTAAGTAAGAAGGCTTGATGATATTTGAGAAAATCAGGAAAGCGGGTACCCCCTAGTTCCTTCGCAGACTGTAGTTTTTGCTTAGCTATCCTTGGTGGTTTGCCCTGCCAGAGATAGCGGACGAGAAGGCCCTCAATATCTTTGTAGGTGTGTGTAGCGGGAGTAAGCATGGCAGCATTTCTAAAATATAGTTCACCTTGGGGACTATCATCATTTTCACAGTTTCTAGGCGGCCCCACCATGTAAGGGATAAGGGAGACCAACGATTTGTGAGCTCACGGACTTTGGAGACTACCTCTTTGGCATTAAAACTAATAGTGTCTTCTAAAGGAGAACAGTAATGGACCCCAAGGTATTTCACCATGCGGGATTGCCAAAGGAAAGGAAAGGCCTGCATGTCAGCCTCATGTACCCAGCGGTTCAGTGGGAATGCTACGGATTTGGTCCAGTTTATTTTATAGCCCGATAATTGCGAGTATCCATCAATCAGATCCAAGACAGCTGGAACCGAATCAAGGGATACGAAGAGCATAAGGTCATCTGCATATGCAGAGAGTTTAATCTCTCTGTGACTGAAGGGGACACCACGAATACGTGCAGACTGTCTAATAAGGAGGGCGAGGGGTTCAAGAGCAAGATCAAAGAGCATTGGTGATAGGGGGCAACCCTGACGCGTGCCTCTTTGGAGATTAAAAGGCTGAGACTTAATAGCATTTACACAAATACTGGCAACAGGTTGAGTGTACATGACTTGGAGGTATCGGAGGAAGCCCTCCCCAAAGCCATACCATCGGAGAACTGCAAATAAAAAGGGCCATTCTAGGCGATCAAAGGCTTTTTCAGCATCTAGGGAAAGACCCACCCAGGGGTGGTCCAAGTTGGCAGCACTGGAGAGCACATGGCACAAGGTCCGAGCATTGTCAGCGGTGGATCGGCCGGGTATAAAACCGCATTGGTCGGGATGGATTAAGGTGGCCATCCTGTCAGACAGCCGGGAGGCCAAGATCGTTGCGAAGATCTTGTAATCGGCATTAAGTAGGGAGATTGGACGATAGTTGGCGGTTAGCAGCGGGTCTCTGCCTTCTTTCTCAAATACTACCACATTAGCTGCAGAAAAGGAGCCCAAAGAGGATGTATCTACCGCAAGGGCAGTAAAATAGAGTTTTAAGTAGGGTACTAAATCTGCACTGAACGTATTGTAGAATTCGGTCGGGAGACCATCAGGCCCGGCGGCTCGACCCGAGGCTGTGCGTTTTAGGGCAAATTGGATCTCCGAAGTAGAGAAAGGTTCATCTAGCGCATCCCTATCAGCTTCAGAAAGGGTTGGCCGCTGAATATCAGAAAACAATCGCTCGAAGGTCTCTGATGAGAAATCACATTCAGATTGATAGAGACGGGTATAGAAATCCCGAAAGAGTTCTACGATATCGGAGTCTGTGGTCAGTATGCCCCCTCCCTGTGGGGCTCGAAGGGCCGCTACGCGTTTGGCTTCTTTTTGACCTTTCAAGGCGTTGGCTAAAAGTCGACCGGCTCGGTTGCTTTCACGGTAGTATGTCCCTCGTTGAAGCTCAATACTCTTAGAAGCTGCAGTTGAGAGGATTGCATTATATTGAAAACGGAGACGCTGTAAGCGAACTAAGACGCATGGATCAGTACGGGAAGTTAGAACTCGTTCGCCTGCTTTGATTTGTTGGTCTAGTATAAGTAGCTGCTGTTTGCGTTGTTTCCGCAGGCGAATTTGATAACTGGTGATCGTTGCACGAATGGCCGCTTTGAAACCCTCCCACCAAGCCCAATTTGCAGTATCCTGGGGTAAATTAAAATGGAAGTAATCCTGTATGGCTGCGCGAATTTCTAACTGGAACTCTGGCTGAGTTAATAGGGCTCTATCAAAGAACCAGGCCCCCGAATTCCCTTGGGGTGCAGTAGTGTGTAATTGAAAACAAATAGCAGCATGATCAGAAATATGTTGGGAGTGAATCTTTGCAGTGTCCACCTGAGGGACTAACAGTTTTGATATGAGAAAGAAATCTATACGAGACTGGGATTTATGAGGGGAAGAAAAGAAGGTAAAGTCAAGCTCATTGGGGTGTAGTAACCTCCATAGATCGACTAAAGCAAGATCTTTGATCACAGAGGTAAGCGTGGTATGACTCTTGGGGGGACCACTTGTCCTAGGCGGCTGTTTGTCAATCAGGGGATCAAGAACTAAATTGAAATCCCCCCTATTATCAAAGAGGTATTAGCAGAGGCCTGCGCAACCTGAGCAATGGTAGCAAAAAAGGCAGGGTCATCCACATTAGGAGCATAAAGGCATATACATGTAACTTCAAGGTTAGCTATCTTGAGGTGAGCTCTGGACCATCTACCTGCTGTATCTGAGCTAGTCGCAATAATAGTAGCATGCAGAGATTTCCTAACCAGTATGGCAACCCCACATTTCTTAGAAACGGCTGGAGAATAGGCGGCCACCATGTAAGGTTTAATATTGAGTTTAAGAGTTTCCTTCGAATTTAAATGCGTTTCTTGGAGGAAAATCAGATCCGCAGCTTCATGACTTAGATAGCTTAGGATTTTCTTCCGTTTTATCGGATTATTGATTCCTTTTACGTTCAATGATAAAATCTTACATGGTGCCATCGATCAGTAATAGACATTTTAGATAAGGGCGCTGGAAAACATACAACATAATCAGAAACTGTACAAAAATGATAGAAGCACCGAGTCTGCTGACTAATACACCCCATATTGAAAAGTATGTACCAAAGTAACTTAGAGAAGAAGCAAAACCCCCAATGAAAATGGCGACCATATGTCTGCGGGAGGAGGCCCTAGAGAGGAAGATAGAAACATAAAAAAAAGGAAAAAAAAAAACACCAGAGTCCATAATTAACACTGTCTCTGATACTCATCGAGGCTACGATGGGTAGATGGAGTCGGGTCACAGATATCATCAAGATAAGGCAACAAACCGCCCTCGGCAGACTTTTGCTGAGCCGCGGCAAATCCAATATGGCAGGCACAGTGGACATGAGAATACTGGCAGGAATATTCTGGAAAATCAACGCATCAAGTCAGCTTCTTTAGCATCCAAAAACTCCGCTAGTAGATCAGGGTCCTCAAATGTTCTTGTCTGATTGTGAAGCGTGACTCGGAGCTTGGCCGGGTACATCAGGCCATAGCGTGCTTGTAGTTGTTGAAGCCTCGGCCGGAATTCCAGAAAGCGCTTTCGGCGGTCGACCGTGGGTTTAGCCAAGTCAGGATAGAAGGAGATCTTATGGCTCTCAAACTCCATATGGCCCTTTGCCCGAGAGGCACTGAGAATTTGCTCCACATGTTGATATCTCAAAAGTCGAAAGATGATAGGCCGCGGGGTCTTCCTGTTGAGCGTTATGTTTGTGGGTACACGATGAGCACGATCGATCTCCAATTCTTTGGTAAAGGTGATTTGGAGCAAGGAAGGGAGGATTTTATATAAAAACTCCTTCATGTCTCCCGATTCCGCTCCCTCCGGTATGCCCACGAGTCGTAGGTTGTTGCGGCGCGCTCTATTATTGCCATCTTCCACTTCTTTCTGCAAGGCCCGCACCTGACGTTCAACTTTGTCGAGTTTGGACAACCGGACCGCGTGGGAGTCTAATACGCTCTCCATTTTGTCCTGACGCGAAGAGAGTCCCTCTAGCCTGCCTTGTAACACACCAAGATCTTCCCGCAGCGCTCGGAGTGCTTCACCGTTTGACTGCACGAGGTCCTTAACCCCTCTAATCTCTGCGAGGATTTCCTGCTGCATTTCGGGGCCCTCGCGCAAAGCCAGCCCCTTCTGCGGAGACGGGGGTTCAGTTTTGGAGCGTTTGCCGTGAGAAGCCGCTGGAGATCCAAATTCCAGGCGCGTAGGTTTGGTCCCCGCCATCTCACCAATGTGCCCCGGCAAGATCAGAGCAGAAATTCAAGTATGTCCGGTGTTAATTCAGGATTCTGAGTAGGCCTCTCGGGAGCCTCCGCGTTATGCGACCATCCCGCTGGACATCGGGCTCCGCCTCCCCCTGGAACCCTTTTTAAAAATTGGTGTTACATTGGCGATCCTCCAATCTTCAGGTATTAGAGATGATTTTAATGATAGTTCACAGATTACTAATAGCAGGTCTGCAATCTCATATTTCAGTTCTTTCAACACCCTTGGATGTATACCATCCGGCCCAGGTGATTTGCTACTCTTCAGTTTATCTAATAGTTGTAATACCTCTTCCCGATGTATCGATATTTCCTTCAATTCTTCCGCACCTTTAAATACCACTTCTGTCATGGGTAACATCCCTATATCTTCCT
This sequence comes from Ichthyophis bannanicus, assembly GCA_033557465.1. NCBI lineage: Eukaryota > Metazoa > Chordata > Amphibia > Gymnophiona > Ichthyophiidae > Ichthyophis > Ichthyophis bannanicus. The sequence goes on along the minus strand of CM066031.1, from coordinate 37,123,187 downwards.
CAGTAAAGACCGAAGCAAAGAATTTATTCAATCTCTCTGCTATCGCCTTTTCGCCTCTTAGTGCCCCTTTAACCCCTCTATCATCTAATGGACCAACTGACTCTCTCACTGTTTTTTTTGCTGTGAATGTACTTGAAAAAATCTTTATTTCGCTTTTTTGCTTCCGCAGCAAGCTTCTTCTCAAATTCTCCCTTTGCCTGCTTTATCAATGCCTTGCATTTGACTTGCCAGTGCTTGTGCTGTTTCCAGGTTTCGTCATTTAGCTCTTTTTTCCATTTCCTGAAAGATGCTTTTTTTGGCAACAACAGCCTCTCTGACCTCACCTTTAAACCATGCTGGCAGTTTTTTTGACTTCCTTCTACTTTTCTTAAAGCGTGGAATAAAGCTGGCTTGGGCTTCCAAGATAGTATTTTTGAACAACACCCAAGCTTGATGTAAGTCTTTAACCTTTGCAACTGCTCCTTTTAGTTTTTTCTTAAGTGTTTCCCTCATTTTATCATAGTCTCCCTTTCGAAAGTTAAAAGGTAGTACTGTGGATTTCCTTACTATCCCTCCTCCACTAATTAAATCAAAGGCGATCATGCTATGATCACTATTGCCAAGTGGCCCCAACACCCTTATCTCTTGCACTAGATCAGGTGTTCCACTAAGGACTAGGTCTAATATTGGCTTCCCCTCTGGTCGGTTCATGAACCAGCTGCTCCAAGAAGCAGTCATTTATTTCATCTAGGAACTTTATCTCCCTAGCATGTCCTACTGTGACACTGACCCAGTTGATACCGGGATAATTGAATTCACCCATTATTATTACTGCGCTGTAACTTTTGTTAGCCTCCTTGATTTCTTTGAGCATTTCATCATCCATTTGTCCATTCTGGCCAGGCAGTCGATAGTACACCCCCACTGCCATCACCTTCCCCTTTTTACATTGAATTTCAATCCATAGAGATTCTACAGCAAATTTTGTTTCTTGCAAAACTTTAATCCTTTCTGACTCAATCCCCTCTCTAATATAGAGCGCAACCCCTCCACCAATTTGATCAGCTCTATCATTACGATATAGTTTGTACCCAGGTATCACAGTGTCCCACTGGTTGTCCTCCTTCCACCATGTCTCTGATATTCCAATCATATCTAACCCCTTGTTCAGTGCTATAGATTCTAACTCTCCCATCTTCTTTTTTAGACTTCTAGTATTTGCATACAAGTATTTTAGAGACTGTATTTTACACTTATTAAAAGAGGGCTGCTACACAGTACCCTGTCCTGTGCTGCTGAAGTAAGCTATATTCTGATTTGATTTAAATTATAGCTCTTTGCTGCTGCTAGGCTCTAACCTATTATGAAATTTAAACTACAAGCTCTCTGCTGGATTCTAAATTTAACCAGAAAGCTCACTTCTGTGTTTTAAATTGAAACTAAAAGTACTGTGCTGATGCTAGACCCTGAGTGACTATTAAATTTAAACTACAGCTCTGTGCTGGGTATGAAAGGTAACCAGAAATTTCTCTTCTGTGTTTTAAATTTAAACTTAAACTGCTGCTACTAGGCCCTGACTGATTTAACAAAAAATAGTGGGTTCACAGATTAATTAGCTTTAATAGAAAAAATTCCTTTCAGAAAAATTCTTAAAAGTCCACAGAGAATGCGGGCAGCTGCGTTCATCGCAAGATGTAGTGGGTTGAGGGTATTCTTGGGGAGTCCATGTAGAATGACGTTTGCATAGTCAAAGTGTGGAATACGGTTCGGAAATCATCAGGGGGTAACATGGGTCTTAAGTGCCTTAGTGTTCTGATTTTATTGTATATGGTCCTGGTTGTGTTTTTTTATGTGCTCCCTGAAGTCCAGCTGTTGGTCCAGTGTAACACCCAGGTAACGTATGGATGGCTAAAGATCTAAAGCATGGCGACAAAACTTTATTCAGGTATATTCGAGAGAGGAGGAAATCAGAGGTGGAATTGCAGGACTCAAAAGTGCTGGGAAAGGATTTGTGAAAAGTGACATTGAAAAAGCAAAAATGCTAAACAAATACTTCTGCTCTGTTTTTACTAAAGAAAATCCTGGAGAAGGACCACCTGTAATTGACAAATATACAAATGGGAATGGAGTAGATACCACACCATTCACAGAAGATGATGTATTAGAACAGCTTGCAGAACTGAAAGTGGACAAGTCTATGGGACCAGATGGGATACATCCTAGGATACTGAAAGAGCTCAGAGAGGTTCTTGCAGGGCCTTTAAAGGATGTTTTCAACAGAACCTTGGAAACAGGAGAAGTTCCTCAGGACTGGAGAAGGTCTGATGTGGTACCTGTTTACAAAAGTGGTAAAAGGGAAGAAGTGACAAACTTCAGGCCAGTAAGCCTTACCTCGATGGCAGGAAAAGTAATGGAGGCGCTTTTGAAAACGCGAATAGTGGACTTCCTCAAAACCAACAGGTTGCATGATTCGAGGCAACATGGTTTTACCAAGGGACGATCTTGCCAAACAAATCTAATTGAGTTCTTTGGGTGACCAGAGAACTAGATCCAAGTGCATACGATGGATGTCATCTACCTAGTTTTCAGCAAAGCCTTTGTTACTGTTCCTCATAGGAGGCTTATCAATAAACTAAACAGCTTGGGGATGGATCCCAAGGTGGTGAACTGGATCAGAAATTGGTTGACTGACAGACGACAGAAGGTGACAGTAAATGGAACTCACTCGGATTAAAGGAAGGTGATTAGTGGGATGCCCCAGGGATCGGTCCTGGGACCGGTACTGTTCAATGTATTTGTGAGTGATATTGCTAAAGGACTAAATGGAAAAGTCTGTCTTTTTGCAGATGACATGATAATTTGCAACAGATGTTAGAAGGAATATTATGAGTATATCATTAGGAATATCATATATATTAGATATATCAGGGTTATTACACATATGCTTGCTGTAAGTGTAGGTCACAGGTCATTTGCCGACCTTGCAGAAAAGCTTTTAGGGGAATGTTTACTAAAAACCGCAAATGTGCGCTGCCGCACAATAGCGCACTAAAAGCGTACTTAAGCGCGCTTAAGCGCCCCGCACACGTGCGATGATGCCACGCACCCGTGCGCGTCACACTAACGGGCGCCGCACAAGTACGGGCCCGCAAATGTCCGATAGAGGCATGGAAAGGCTAATGGAGGGCGGAGGAAGGCCCCGGAGGGGCGGAGAGACGGGGTTAATGGGCGGGGAAGGGGAGGGGAGAGGCCCCTCGCACAGTTGCGGGGCCGAATTTACATTGAAAAAATAGCGCGAGTGAAACACTCGCGGTAGAAGGCATTTAAAGGGAAGAGAAACCATTTCCGTCAGCAATGTACACCAAAACCGGGGAAACCTGCAAAACGTGAGCAGTGTGATACATGTGCACAGCACAAAACTGCAATTAAAAATAGAAAATGACCACAACAAAAATATTAAAAATAGTAATTCTGCTGGGGAACAGTTATAGTGATGGGCAAAACTAAAAAACACACCCAGGAAAGCTCCAAAAAAAAGAAATGATATTTGGAAAGGTGTACGGAGCGGAGACTCTTCCAAAAAACATTTCCTTTTTCTGGAGCTGTCCTGGGAGTGTCCTCCATGTTTGCCCATTAATATCACTGTAGCCCAGCTTGGTTATATTTTTTCCCCCTGTTGCCGAGGTCATTTCTGGGTTTTATTTGCACGTTTGTCACCAGACAGGGTGAAGGAGCCCACAGTAAAAATGCGCAGAGCAGGGTTTGCGACTCCATCCTGCCAGGTTCACTATCTCCAGGGACTGCACTGTCTCTGTGGCCACAGTGTGGTGCAGCAGACAGAGCCAGTACCTCTAGGACCAGAGGTTCAAATCCCAGCTGGGGCACTTGCCAGCCCAGGCCTTCTATTTTACCCACCACTGAACAAAGATAGCACACACACCCCTGTCTTGCAGGGAACATCCAAAACAAAATAGAGAAAAATCTGTTCAAATCTGACGTGTGTGAATGTGATTTCATGTCGGAAGTATAGCCATGAAGCTATTGTGCGGCAGCGCACATTTGCGGTTTTTAGTAAACATTCCCCTAAAAGCTTTTCTGCAAGGTCGGCAAATGACCTGTGACCTACACTTACAGCAAGCATATGAGTTTCAGCATAGACTTTCAGTGGCTCAATTTTACTATGGCAAATTAATACATGATTTTTGCACATGGTTTCATTGGTTGCACTTTTGTAGCGTTTAAACCTTATTTATTGACAGCTCTTTAATGGGCTCAATCTAATTTGAGTAAAATGGAAGATTAGCTTCAAGAGGTGAATTTTCGCTTCATGGCTATACTTCCGACATGAAATCACATTCACACACGTCAGATTTGAACAGATTTTTCTCTATTTTGTTTTGGACTTTAAATTTGTAGAGAATTTTGGTTAGGTTGATTTTTTGCAGGGAACATAGGCATGGGGAAATCACCCATATTTTACCCAACACCACACACACACCACAACAATGGGCATTACCTACAGCCAAGTCCCCCAAATGCAGTCCCGTACTGTCACATTGCAATCAGGTCATCTACTTTCTCTGAGAGAAGCTCATGGCAGCATGTTGGCGGACGAGTACATGTGGTGCAGGGGGCAGTGGCTGCTAGCCACAGAAGACAGAGGCCTAGCCATGTGCAGGCTGGCACAGTCCACTGCAACAGACAGGCCCTGCCGGATCCACAGTCATGGACTATCCAGGGAATTCAGCCAATCTGTGGCTACACGGTGGTGCAGTGCAGACAGACAGTGCATGCAAGAACAGAAGGTCACAGGTTCAAAGCTCAGCTGGGGCTACCACCAATCCTGCCCACATATTTTTCCCACAAATAAACAGTGACAGTGAGGACACACCTTTCGTGACGAGGACATATGCAATGGTAATACGTCTATCTTTTACCCCACTGAGCACAGACACCATGAACAGGGGCAGTACCTCGAGCAGAATCTCCCAAATGCAGTCCTGGTGGGCCACACACCAGTCAGGTTCCATGCTGCCACTCATACAAATGCCTGTGCTGTATATCTATGCACCACCCCCATAGCATGTAGATGTAGCTCATGCATATTCATGAGGGACAGCAGGAAAACCCGAACAGTGTGATGCAAAACTTGACGAGTTGGGAAGCTCTGCCGTAAAGCAGCAGCCAACAGGGGCAGACACACCCACACCCACAGGCCCCATTGGCCAATGTCTCCTGGAGAGGCAGAACATTGGACCCTGCGTGCATCTCCCAATAATAGCACTTGCATACCTTAGCAATGACACCCTACACCTGAGGTATACGGTACACAGCTCTGAAACGTTTGCTAGGAGTACTGACTGATAGATATCCCTACGTTACGCACATACTGCTAGTTGATCCCATCCGAAAAATCTGCTTGGTGTCTGCGGTGCGTGCTCCAGGCCTGGCCTCTGACGGTGTTTACCACCCTGGGGAGTGACCCCCAGCAGTACTGCGTACCATATCCATGCCTGTGCCGTGCCCAGGACCGGTGTGGTGGGCAAGGCTAATCACCTCCTCAATAGTAGCACAATGCTGGCATAGGTGTGGGAGTGTGTGTCTGTCTATACAGTGTGTGTTGGCTGCAAAACCCCTTCCACAGCCCACACTGCCAGCACTGTTGCCAGTATTGGTCTGCCCATGTGCATAATGAGTAGCACGGTACCATGGGTATAGCTCAGACAGGGTGGGCTGGCCAGGATGCATCTGCACAGGGCATAGGGCACTGGCTGGGACATTGTAGTGTCCGGCCACCACCTACATAGACAGGGTGACCTCTGTATGTGCTGCTGGGGGATCACTCTCACCCTGAGTGTGCAGTGATGGCAGAATGGCTAGGTACCCCCATAGTGTTGTATTGTGTTTTTCTCATGTGATATATATGGGTTTCTTGTTGGGGCCTCTTCACTGACTTATCTGCTTGTATGTGCTGCCACCCCAGTTTTGGGTGCATGCATTTCCATCAGGTCTAACCAGCAGACTATTTGCAGCTGGTTTGTATCTTGATGGAGTGCCGTGCAGGGTGCAGTGGCTGATGGCTTGCTGCAGGAGAATATCAGATAGTAGTGGGGTGCATCTTTGGATATCCAGGTCTAAAGTCTGTCTTATATTGTGTTATGGATGTGTGTGGAGCTGCTTGGACTGCCCTGTAGGGTGTCTGTTCCCCAGCAGGACTGGGGTTGATGGTCCACTCTGCTGCCATGGGATGGGGGGGGGGGGGGGGGTGTGGTGGATCTGTTGATGGGAGACCCTGTTTGCCACCCTTGGGGGAGGGGGATGGGGATGAGGGGGGGGAGGGGGAGGGGGAGGGGGGGTGCATTGCCCACCTGGGTGTCCATGGGGGGGGGGGGGGGGGGGGGTGTGGGTTTTCCACAAAATGAAACAGACAGATATATCCAAGATGTTTCTGCAGCACCTACCTATCTCACAGGTTCTTGCTGCTTTGGAGCTCTGGCATGGCCTCATTCAGCCATGGAAGGTGTTATGGACCTGGTCCTGGGCACCACATCACACCCTCAGGGTGAGCACAGTACCCGCACAATGTGATGGTGTTAAGCTACTCTTTGCCGGTAGTCCACCCGCTCAGGACACCCTACCAGGCCGGGGAGCTTTAGGGGTGCATTCCCCATCTTGTGTGCATCTGTGGACAGCTGATTTGCATGTGCAGTGCATCATGGGTACGGGTGGCCTAACCCTATCCTGTTTCCAACAGCAGACTGTCTGTGAAGTGACATGCAGGCTCTCTGCAGCCAGCCAGGGGCTTGCTTAGAGCTATAGAGCAGTAGCCCAATGGTTATGTCACTGCCTATGAAGCCAGAGGTCATGGGTTTAAACCCACAGTGGGGTTCTGTAACAGGGTTGTCCAGAGCATTATCTTTTTTAATGTACATATTTTTATGCCAGCAAAGACATCCTTGGCGTACTGTACCCATCAGGTGCCTCTGAGGGTGCTTTATAGGGCGCCCATAGGCCACCTTATGGTTGACATCCATGTAGGGTGCACTATACATTATCCTGTGTAGCAACATACATGGTGCCCTATAGGGGACAATCTAGGGTGCCTTGGCGGACAGTGCACTGTAACATGTGCCTTATGGGCTGCCTTATGTTAACATGCTGTGTGAGTGCGTTTGCTAGTAGTGATATCAAAATAAAATTAAAAAGCCTCCTACAGCACTCAACACCATAATACATAATGCCTCAGCCAGCCTTTTTTGCTGGGCATTGTGAGAGATTGAACCCCTGATCCCTGCACTATTAGGTCAGTGTCTTAACCATTGTGCTGTGGCTCTGTTCCTGTGCTTGAGCATCAGCGCACCGCCTTGTACTGCCCAAAATTAACAGCACGCTGCCTTATGCGCCCAAATGTACACTGGTTCCTAGGGCAATAATACCCATAACAGGTCATGTTTCAGCAAGCTCTGTTCATTGGGCACAGTGCGGGTTTGAACCCATGATCCCTGCATAGGTGGCTGGTGTCCTAACCATTGTGCTACCGCTCTGTTCTTGTGTATGACCATTTGCGCGCCGCCTAAAGCCGTCCAACAGTGACAGCGCGCCGCCTAATGCCACCCAACAGTGACAGTGCGCCGCCTAATGCCGCCCAAAAGGGACAGCGCACCGCCTTTAAATGCCCAAATTTAACAGCGCACCGCCTAAAGCCCCCAAAATTAATTACTGCCGCCGAAACGTAACAGCGCGACGCCTAATGCCACCCAAAATTAGTATGCTGCCTAAAACACTCTTTAACCCTTACTACTCATGACTCAGCCAGCCTTTTTTTGTTGCGCACACTGGGGGATTGAACCCATGGCCCCTGCACCATTGGTTAGTGTCTTCACCATTGTACTACGGCTCTGTTCCTAGCTGTATTTAGCAGCGCCCCACTTAGCCTTCTCACGCACTAATGGGGCCCCGCACATTAGCGCGACGCGCACATGTACGGTCAGCTTTTTTTCTTCTTTTTCTGCCTGCACCGCCCATTCCTTATATGGCACACGCACACTAACAGGGACCCGCACATTTTCGGAGTTTAGTAAACATTCCCCTTAGCTTAGCTTTGCCAAAGGAATGCACACACATTGTATGGAGAAGTAAGTAAAGAGAGCAAAGGAGATAAGATAGGCAGATTCCCCTTTTTTCAGATCCCCTTTTTGGGAGCTCTGTAGAGATAACCTTTTAACCCTGCAATTCAGTTTTGCATCTGTCTGTAACTTTCCATGACATATATGGTATATATTTTATGCTATATAAGCTAAACTATACCCTGAATAAACTGAGCAGCTTATATCATACCTACTGTGTGATTATTGCCTGTTCCCAAGCGCTTGTACTAAGAAACAGGCTCCAGGGAGACAAAACCAAATTCATAGCATTAGTTTTGGTAACTGATAGATAGAAGCATCAGTTGTGGTAACTGAGATATACATAAGAAATAGTATCAATTGGGGAAACTGATACATAGAATAAAGAACCCAATCTGTTCTGGTAACTAACAGAGTGGATTCCCCTGAGGGAGTGGATAACATGAGGAAAGATCTATAAAAGCTGGAAGAATGGTCTAATGCTTGACAGTTAAGGTTTAATGTGAAGAAGTGCAGTGTCATGCATTTGGGATGCAGAAATCCAAGGGAAATGTAAGCGATAGGGGGTTAGAGGTTGGTGTGCACGAACCAGGAGAAGGACCTTGGTGTAATTATTTCTGAGGAGCTCAAGGTGGCGAAACAGTGTGACAAGACGGTGGCAAAAGCCAGAAGGATGCTGGGTTGCATACAAAGAGGAATTACCAGCAGAAAGGAAGAGGTACTAATGCTACTGTACAAGTCACTGGTGAGGCCGCACTTGGAATACTGTGTTCAGTTTTGGAGACCATATCTCACAAAGGATATAAAAAGTCTGGAAGCAGGTCAGAGGAAGGCAACCAAAATGATTTGGAGTCTGCATCATAAGACTTATGAGAAGAGACTTGAGGACCTAAATATAGCAACAGGATAAAATCAAAAATAATATAACTCTCTCTTATATCTCAACAAATTGGTGGTGACCTATACGGAGCGGCGGGTACACACCCAAACAAAGGCTTGGGGAGGGATGACCTGCATGGAGCGGCAGGTGCACCTACTCTTGCCGCCTTGCTGGGCAGACTAGATGGATCATACTGGTCTTTATCCGCCGTCATATACTATGTTACTATGGGGTATGTTTACTAAACACCGCACAATTGCGCACCGCACAATAGCGCATGGCAATGATGCACTTAAGTGCTCTTAAGTGCCCCGCACACTTGCGCGTCACACTAACGGGCCCACGCACACTTGCGCGCTGCACTAACGGGCACGCACAAGTACGCGGCCCGCAAATGTCTGATAGAGGCGTGGAAAGGGCGGATGAAGGCTCCCGAGGGGAGGAGAGACGGGGTTAATGGGCGGGGAAGGGGAGGGGAGAGGCTCCCCGCACATCAGCGGGGCCGAATTTACAAGCAAAAACTGCATTTAAAGGGAAGAGAAACCATTTCTGTCAGCAATGTACAGGAAAACCGGGGAAACCTGAAAAACGTGAGCAGTGTGATACATGTGCACAGAACAAAAGTGCAAATAAAAATAGAAAATGACCACAACAAAATTACTAAAAAGCGTAAGTCAGCTGGGCAACAGTGATATTAATGGGCAACAACAAAAAACACTCCCAGGAAAGCCCCAAAAAAAAGAAATTATTTTTGGAAGGGTCTACGGAGCGGAGACCCTTCCAAAAATCATTTCCTTTTTTGGGAGCTTTCCTGGGAGTGTTTTTATGGTTGCCCATTAATATCACTGTTGCCCAGCTTGGTTATCTTTTGTCCCCCTTTTTTCGCGGTCATTTGCGGGGTGTATTTGCACGTTTGCCTCCAGATAAGGTGAATGAGCCCACAGTAAAAATGTGCAGAGCAGGGTTTAGGATTCTGCCGGCCAGGTTTCCCATCCCCAGGGACTGCACTGTCAGTGTGGTGCAGTGGACAGAGCCAATACCTCTAGGACCAGAGGGTCACAGGTTCAAATCCCAGCTGGGGCTTCTACCAACCCAGTCCCCATTTTTTACCCACCACTAAACAGAGATAGTAAAGACACTCCTTTATTGCAGAGAACATAAGCATGGTTCCAACACCTGTATTTTACCTAACACCGCACACACACCATAACAATGGGCATTACCGACAGCCGAGTCCCCCAAATGCAGTCCTGGAGTGCCACAACTCAATCAGGTCACATGCTTTTCCAAGATAAGGACATGTCAGCATGTTGGCGGAAGGGTACAGGTGGTGGCGGGGGCAGTGGCTGCTAGCCACAGCAGACAGTGGCCTAGCCATGTGCAGGCTGGCACCGTCCACTGCAACACAGGCCCTGTTGGATGTACAGTCATGGACTTCCCAGGGAATTCAGCCAATCTGTGGCTACACGGTGGTGCAATGCACACAGACAGTATGTGCAAGAACAGAAGATCACAGGTTCAAAGCCCAGCTGGGGCTACTGCCAATCCTATCCACATATTTTTCCCACAACTAAACCGTGATAGTAAGGACACACCTTTCGTGCTGAGGACATATGCATTGGTAATACGCCTATCTTTTACCCGCCCCCCCCCCCCGAGCACAGACACCATGAACAGGGGCAGTACCTAGAGCAGAGTCTCCCAAATGCAGTCCTGGAGGGCCACACACCATTCAGGTTCCATGCTGCCTCTAATACAAATGCCTGTGCTGCATAGCTATGCACCAACCCCATGGCATGTAGATGTAACTCATGCATATTCATGAGGGACAGCATGAAAACCCGAACAGTGTTTGGCACACCAGGACTGGAGTTGGGAACCTCTGCCGTAAAGCAGCAGCCAACAGGGGCAAACACACCCACACCCACACCCACAGGCCCCATTGGCCAATGCCTCCTGGAGAGGCAGGACATTGGGCCCTGCGTGCATCTCCCAATACTAGCACCTGCATACCTTAGCAATGACACCCTACACCTGGGTATATGGTACACAGCTCTCAAACGTTTTCTATGAGTACTGGCAGATAGACATTCCTCTGTTAAGCACAGTTTGCTCTTTGAGCTCCAGCATAACAATCTGTCTGATGTCTGCGGTGCATGCTTCAGGTCTGGTCTCTGACAGTGTTTACCACCCTGGGGAGTGACCCCCAACAGTACTGCGTAGCATATCCATGCCTGTACTGTGCCCAGGACTGGTGTGGTGGGCAAGGCTGATAAACCCCTCTATAGTAGCACAATGCTGGCATACGTGTGGGAGTGTGTGTCTGTCTATACAGTGTGTGTTGGCTGCAAACACCTTCCACAGCCCACACTGCCAGCACTGTTGCCAGTATTGGCCTGACAATGTGCATAATGAGCAGCAAGGTACCATGGGTATAGCTCAGACAGGGTGGGCTGGCCAGGATGCATCTGCACAGGGCATAGGGCACTGGCAGGGACATTGTAGTGGCCGGCCACCACCTACACAGACAGGGTGACCTCTGTATGTGCTGCTGGGGTTTCACTCCACCCTGACTTTGTAGTGACGACAGCATGGCTAGGCACACCCATAGTGCTATATAGTATTTCTCTCATGTGATATTTAGGGGTTTCCTTTTGGGGCCCAGTCACTGACTTATCTGCTTGTGTGTGCTGCCATCCCAGTTCTGGGTGCATGCATTTCCACCAGGACTAACTAGCAGACTGTTTTCAGCTGGTATGTGTCTTGCTGGAGTGCCTTGCAGGGTGCAGTGGCTGAAGGCTTGCTGCAGGAGAATATCTGATAGCGGTGGGGTGCAGCTTAGCATATCCAGGCCTAATGTCTGTCTGATATTGTGTTATGGATGTGTATAGAGCTGCTTTGGATGCCCTGTAGGGTGTCTGTTCCCCAGCAGGACGGGGGGTTGATGGTCCACTCTACTGCCACCATTGCAGGGAGGTAGAATGTGGATCTGTTGATAGGAGACCCTGTTTTTTGCCTGCAGTCAAGAGGGGGGGGGGGGGGAAAGGGGGAATGATGGTGGTACATGGCCCACCTAGGGGTCCATAAGGGGTTCCCCTGACTGAGACAGACAGAGATATCCAAGGTGTTTCTGCAGAAACTACCTATCTCACAGATTAATACTGCTTTGGAGCTCCGGCATGGCCTCTTTCAGCTATGGAAGGTGTTGTGGACCTGGTCCTGGGTGCCTCATCGCACCCTCAGGGTGAGCACAGTACCCGCACAATGTGACGGTGTGTAGCTACTCTGTGCCAGTAAAACACCCGGTCAGTACCCCCTACCAGGCCGAGGTGCTGTGTGGGTGCACACGGACACTTCCCCCTACCAGGCCGGGGAGCTGTTGGGGTGCATTCCCCATCTTGTGTTCATCTGTGGACAGCTGATTTGCATGTGCAGTGCATCATGGGTACGGGTGGCCTAACCCTATCCTGGTTACCACAGCAGACTTTCTGTGGGGTGATGTGCAGGCTCTCTGCAACCAGCCAGGGCCTTGCTGGCAGCTATAGAGCTGTAGCTCAATGGTTACTTCACTGCCTGTGAAGCCAGAGGTCATGGGTTCCACCCCACAGTGGGGTTATTTGATAGGGTTGTCCAAAGCATTTTTTAAATTTAATGTACATATGTTGATGCCATCAAAAACACCCTCAGCGTACTGTACCCATAAGGTGCCTCTGAGGGTGCTTTATAGGGCACCCTATAGGGCACCTTATGGTTGCCATCAATATAAGGTGCACTATACATTATCCTGTGACGCAACATATATGGTGCCCTATAGGGGACATTCTAGGGTGCCTTGGCGGACAGTGAACTTTAACATGTGCCTTATGGGCCGCCTTATGTTAACACACTTTGTGAGTGCGTTTGCTAGTAGTGATAACTGAAATAAAAATAAATTGCCCCCTATAGCACTCATCCCCATAATATGTAATGCCTCAGTGAGCCTTTTTCATTGGGCACTGTGGGGGATTGAAACCCTGATTACTGCACCATTGGTCAGTGTCTGAACCATTGTGCTGTGGTTCTGTTCCTGTGCTTGGACATCGGCGTACCGCCTTATGCCGCCCAAACTTAACAGTGCACCACCTTATGCCACCCAACAGTGCGCCGCCTTATGCCGCACAAAATTAACAGTGTGCCGCACAAAATGCTTATGCCTCCTAAAGCACTTTTACCCATGAAAGTTAATGCCTCAGCCAGCCTTTTTTGTTGCGCACAGTGGGGGATTGAACCCCTGATCCCTGCACCATTGGTCAGTGTCTTCACCGTTGCACTACAGCTCTGTTCCTTTATGTGCACAGCAGCACGCCACTTAGCCTTCCCACGCACTACTGTGCATCCGCACAGTTGCACACCGCGCACAAGTACGGTTGCTTTCTCCCGTTTTTTTTCTTTTTTCTGCCTGAACCGCCCACTCCTTATATGGCACAGGCACACTACTGCGGCCCGCACAAGTACGGGGTTTTAGTAAACATGCCCCCATGTTAGAAACATAGAAATATGATGACAGAAAAAAAACACATGGCCTATCTAGTCTGTCCTTCCATATCAACAACTACAAAAGAACTCTTTTTTTCCTTTAGAGATCTTCTGTGTTTGTCCCATGCTTTTTTGAATTCAGTTACTGTCCTCATCTCTGTCACCTCCACTGGGAGACTATTCCACGAATCCACCACTCTTTCCGTAAAGAAATATTTCCGCATATCACTCCTGAATCTATCCCCTTTCACCCTCATCCCTTGTCCCCTCATAGCAGAACTTGCTTTCAATTGAAAGAGGCTCTCCCCCTGAACATTTATGCCATGGAGGTATTTAAACATCTCAATCATATCACCTCTATCCCGCCTTTCTTCTAAGGTGTACATATTAAGATCCTTAAGTCTGTCCTCATATGCTTTATAAAGAAGACCACTAACCATTTTAGTAGCCACCCTCTGCACCGACTCCATCCTGTTCACATCCTTTTGAAGGTGCGGTCTCCAGAATTGCACACTATACTCCAAATGAGGTCGCACCAAAGACTTATACAGAGGCACTATCACCTCCTTTTTTCTGCTAGCCATTCCTCTCCGTATGCACCCAAGCATCCTTCTAGCTTTTGCTGTCGTCTTTTCTACCTGTTTAGCTACTTTAAGATCAACAGACACAACCACGCCTAGGTCCCGCTCTTCTTTAGTGGACAAAAGTACTTCACCCCCTATACTATATTGCTCCCTTGGATTGCTGCATCCGAAATGCATGACCTTACATTTTTTAACATTAAATCTCAGCTGCCAAATTCTATACCATTCTTCGAGCTTAGCTAGATCCCTCCTCATGTTATCTATACCTTCCTGGGTGTCTACTCTATTGCAGATTTTGGTATCATCCGCAAAGAGGCAAACCTTACCGGCCAGCCCTTCTGCTATATCACTAACAAAGATGTTAAAAAGAATCGGACCAAGGACAGATCCCTGGGACACACCACTGGTAACATCCTTCTCCTCAGTGTGAGCTCCATTTACCTGTACTCTTTGTTGCCTCCCACCCAACCAGTTCCTATCCCTGCGGTGCTCAGTTTGTTTATAAGTCGCCTATGAGGAACAGTGTCAAAGGCTTTACTGAAATCTAAATACACCACATCTAGGGCTCTCCCTCAGTCCAACTCCCTGGTCACCCAGTCAAAGAAATCAATCAGATTTGTCTGACAAGACCTGCCTCTGGTGAATCCATGCTGCCTCGGATCCTGTAATTCACTGGACTCCAGAAAGCTCACTATTTTCTCTTTCAGCAGCATTTCCAATAATTTACTCACCACCGAAGTTAAACTAACCAGCCCGTAGTTTTCAACCACATCCTTACTTCCGCTTTTGTGTAAAGGCACCACATGAGCCTCTCTCCAGTCCTTTGGCAACACTCCCGACTCTAATGAGACATTGAAAGGTCAGTCAGTGGAGCTGCTAGAACGTCCCCATGTTCCCTCAGTATTCTAGGGTGTATCCCATCCGGTCCCATCGCTTTGGCTACTTTGAGTTGAGCTAATTTCTCACAAACACAGTCTACTGAAAATTGTTCAAGATGTCCCTCGCTTTTGTTCCTGTTTGTGGGTGTTTTCTGAGGTCCTGCTCCTGGTTCTTCATCTGTGAACACAGAACAGAAATATTTGTTAAGCAATTCTGCTTTATCCTCATCAGCTTCTACATATTCCTCCCCTTCACCCTTGAGTCTGACAATACCACTTTTGCCCTTCCTCTTCTCACTAACATATCTGAAAAATGTCTTATCCCCCCATTTTATTGCAGTGGCTATTTCTGCCTCTTTTTGAATCTTTGCTTTCCTGACTGAGTTGCAGGCCTTGCTTTAGGGTTTGCCCATATACTTTGCAAAATGCAAAAAATATGTGGGTAACCTGGCAGACATCCATGCCTACTCTGGAGCGGATGTAGGTATACACACGTGCCTGCTTTGTTTTACACACTGTGGTTGGTCACATTCATTTATGTCACCATTTCTAAAGTCACCTCCTATATCGTGATTTCCAACCTCTCATGTCCTAAAGCTCAGAGTACTGAAAGTAATGGTCCAGATGCCATTCTGATGTAGAAGCTCCACTGTTACAGGTAATAAAAATATTGACAGTGCATCTGATATTTCTTCTCTTTGATCTGCTGAATGTAGCATAAGACTGAGATCAGGAGAGAGAAAATCCTGTCTGAGTTTGAGGAGCTGCAACAGTTCCTGAATGAGGAGCGGCAGATCCTTCTCTCAAGGCTGGAAGAGGAAGAGAATGAGATGCTAAAGAAAATCAGAGATTATTTGACCCAACTAGAAGATCGAAGCTCCTCCCTCCAGAAACTGATTTCAGAGATAAAGGAGAAGTGTCAGCAGTCAGCAACAGAGTTACTGGAGGTGAGACTGGGTTATAAATCACAGATGCCACTATGGTCTAGGCTGTCAGTTTACCAGTTTCCTCTACTTTATCATGACTCTCTCCCTTCTCCCTCTGTGTTCTGCCCTCTTTTTCCTGGAGCTGCTGCTGTCCCCCTTACCAATCTCTCAAGAGTATAGATTTTCTCATTTCTCCATCTCACAGCAGACTGTGCTCTTTCCCATCTCACTGAACCATAGATTCTCCTCCTCCCCATATCCCTCCTGGTGTATCTTTCTCTTTACTACACATTCTTCCCTCTGCACTAGATCCACTGTACCCCATTCTGCACAGTCCCTAAGTCCTACCTGCTGCTCCTGTGCCCTCTCTCCTCATCCAGCATCCACAGGCCCAAGTTAGTAAAGAGAACCACACTGCTGTAGATATCACTGGGCAGTGGCCATTTGCATATGCAGCAGTGTAGGGAAGACTCGGGTATCTGTGGAGAGAGGGGGGAGTTTAGACATGATGGAAGAGATGGGGTAAGGTGATGAGAGAGAGGGAAAAAAAAAGCCACACTGTGGAAGGGAATTAAATGGAAGCGAGAACACACAAAATGGGAGGGGGAAGGATATGAAAGGATTGCTGTGCTTGTAGCACTATACAAATGATTAATAGTAGTAATTGAAGAGAGAGAGAAGGTAATATAAAATATGAGATGAGAGATCACATAGGGAAGCAAGCAACAATTAGCAGAATTACTCCCTGTTGTGAAAAACGTCTCTGATGATTTCAGGATGACTTTTGGCCTTGACTAATGAGCTAAGGTGACCTTCCTTAGAGAAAATTGAGCAAACCAGAAAACATCTCCCTGAATGAGGACTATGACATCAACTTGAACAGGAAGGCATATATAGATATAGATATATATCTTTAAGAAGCTGGTCTACAATCCCAAAACTGTATAAGAGTACATGAATTGCCAGATGACTAATAGCCCGTATCTTATTGTGTAATGTTAAAGCAGTTTCAGTAATGATTTTTATCTCCTCTAATATTTATTACTGATCTTTTCTCTCCATAATTACTATTTGATTTTCATTCCTTCCTATACTCCTAGATATATATATCAAATAGTAATTATGGAGAGAAAAAATCAGTAATAAATATTAGAGGAGATAAAAATCATTAGTGAAAACTGCTTTAACATTACACCAATAAGATACAGGTTATTAGTCATCTGCAATTTGTGTACTCTAATGCAGCTTTGGGATTGTAGACCAGCTTCTTAATGATCTCAAAAAATTGGATGTATGAACAAAATAACTCTTCCATGTCTTTGGGGCAATTTATAAGAACCACTGTATGCCCAGACTGTAGATCCCTAAATCTAAAGGAGTGCTGTGCCTCAAAAAAAAAATCAATCATTTATTTAACTAGAATTATATACCACTTTTTCTACCAGTCAAAGCGGTGTACATTCAGCACTGTTCCCTCTAAGCTGTGTGCGTGTGCGTGCGCACACACCTCGCCAAGCGAGCGCACATACTTTACAACAGAGCGCACAAAAATTACAGCTCTGATTCTGATAGAAAACAACACAGATGTCTTAAAATTTAAAAGTTATGATTGTAATTACTAGAAATTTCCCGCTTCATTTAGTAATCGTCTATTTTCATTTAATTTGATTAAAATCAATGTGGTATACATACTGTATTCTGACGTGTAGTCAAATTTTAAAGTATATAATTCCAAGTGTCATTATGTGGCGCACAAAAATTTAACCTTCCTTCAAAAGCTGCACACAGCTGATATTTTATGCGCACACAGCCTACAGAAAATTAGAGGGAACATTGACATTCAGGTATTGTATATATTTTGCCCTTGTCTCCGAAGGGCTCACGATCTATGTTTTTGTACCTGAGGCAATGGAGAGTTAAATGGCTTGCCCAAGGCCACAAGGAGAACCTGTGTGATTAGAAACCCTAGTCCTTCTGGCTCAAAGTTGCTGTCCTCTACCTACAGAGCTAAAATCAAGCACCTCCAGGCCGACTTAATGGCATCATCGGATCCAAATATGCACAAAGTGCAATATAAAAGAAAACGTTCAGAATCAGTTTCCATCATTTATCTTTACTCCACTTCGTAGGTTCCCTGTTCCAGTAGAATTTAGGGTGGTTCTCGGCAGACAGAGAAGAAGCCATCACCCAGAAGTGATAGCAGGCAGTGCTGAGTAATGAACATGCGTCGTCTTCGAGAGGTGTAGGTTGCTTCCAGTCAATTGAGGAGAGTGACGTAGAGTGAGGGAGAATTCCCCCCAAGGGTTCTGCAGAGCTTGGAGTTGGACGGGGAGCTGGGAAGGTCCCATCAAGGGTTGAGCCCCATATAGGATGGTGACACTGTGCAGCTAATCTTCTGTCAGCCTCTGTATGCTCCTATAACTCCTCTTCTCATGCCACTTCATTGGCTCCCTATCCATTTCCACATCCAGTTCAAACTTCTCCTGCAGACCTATAAGTGCATTCACTCTGCATCGCCTCATTACCTTTCCTCTCTTATCTCTCCCTAAACCCCTCCTTGGGAACTCCACTCTTCTAGCAATTGCTTCTATCTGTGCCCTTCTCTTCTATTACTAACTCCAGACTTCACTCCTTTCACCTAGCTGCTCCTTATGCCTGGAACAAACGACCTGAGTCTGTACGTCAGGCACCTTCGCTGACCCTTTTCAAATCCAGGCTAAAAACTCACCTCTTCGCTGCCGCTTTCAGATCTTGATTCCTTTCTGTTTCCTTATTATTACCTCTACATGTATCTCGTGTCTACAGCTACTGTGTTGTCTGTCTTGACTAGATTGTAAGCTCTAATGAGCAGGGACTGTCTTTTACATGTGTCTGTGCAGTGCTGGGTACATCTTGTGGCGCTATACAAATGTTCAGTTGTAGTGGTAGTAGTGAGTGATTATCATGGAGCAGAGAGAGGAGGCTGGAGTTAGTGTTATAGCAAACGCTGTGAAAAGCTCTTATTCAATCACTCACCCACAGAAGGAAAACTCACAGACAGGCTGGAATGCAAACAGGAACTTTTAATGTGCGCACAGGCCCAGATAGAGAAACCAGCAATCTCCACAAAAATCTGAGCCCCGAAGGACGTCCTACAATACCTTATATACTGTCCATTTTCAAACTCATTCTACAATCCCATTTGCCTCAGGTATTTTCTGTCCACCAATCAGTAGCCCCTGGGGAAGGTACCTGGGTGACCTGTCCAAACCGGTATGCTCTGGTCTGCTGATTTCTGGGCAAGGGGATATTGTGCTCAGACCTGGAGTGGGGGGGAGGGTGCCTACTGAAATCTTAATGTCTTCTCTTAGCAGGCTGATAGCCTCATGGCTTGGGGGAAGGGTCAGGCTGATCACTTGTGTAAGAGCCTCATGGCTTGGGGGGAAGGGTCAGGCTGATCACTTGTGTAAGAGCCTCATGGCTGCCTCATTAGGACTGAGGTTCCCCCTCGGTGCTGGGAGGGGCTCTTCGGGGGAAAGAGAAGGCATGGCAGTCTCTAGGTATTTCTTGGATTTGTTGAGGGGATCCCCAGCATTATGGGGGTCCTCTGATCTATGCCTTTCAGAGCGAGGCCCACCTTAACAGAGGTGTCAGCATGAGACTCTGAACTATCCTTAGTGTGTTTGGTTGTCCTGCTGCTTTTCCTTCCTTGATGGACGATGGAGCCAGTGGAGAGGGAGTGGATCCATGGGAATGGAGCCTCGGGTCTGAGAGGAGAGGCCCTGGGCTGCCCCTGATTGAGCTGCTATGAACGAGTACCAGGAGGGAGTCTACCTCTTGTGACGGCGGCTTGGTGTCCTGCCCCCGATAGTGAGGCACAAGGAGAGCAGCAGCTCTTGCAGTACCGATCAGGAAACACAAGGAGCAAGAGTGATGATGACACAAAAGGGGAACTTCAATAAAAGCATCTGGAATAAGCTTTTGTGTCATCATCACTCTTGCTCCTTGTGTTTCCTGCCCCCGATAGTGCCATGCCTGGTCCCTGGCTTAGCTTAAGAATATTGGTTAGATGGCATTTAGGTACGGAGTGAGGAGAGAGCTGTGTAACACGCTGGGCACAGTCAGACCAAAACTAAAGGCGCAGAGCAGGAACGGCAAGGTGGGAGAAGGTACGCATGTTCAGAGAAACCCAAAAGAATTCTCTGGGCTAGGGAAAAGTCTGGTACTTAGGGCTCCATCGCAGACGTCACCATTACACTGTGCCTGCACCCCCTGCTTGTCTCCAGAGATAAACTTGTTACAATTGTGCAAAGAGGCCACCAGTCACTGCAGAATCTGAAACCCAGTATCAGGGTATCTAATCTTTCCTTCATAGTCTCTCCCTGCTCTGCTGTAGGGTACTGAAGACGTTTAGTCTAGAGAACTAAAGACTCCAGCACTAGCAGAACTCATCACGTGTTCCCAGAGACAGAGAAGGAAACTGGAGACCTGTATTATAGAGAGCTAAAGTTCACAGATCAGAACTAGTGGAACTGTACAATCTGTAGGATATGAATGGTAATAACCTCTTTCTCATTCCCCCTTTAGGATGTGGAGGCAACCCTGAGCAGGTACGACTCTGTTCTCATTTCCATCCTTCTGTATGATATAGCAGCCCGTTAATGTCACTGTGGGGCTTGCAGCTCTCTAGTGACTGAGGGGTGATGGGATAGAGGCATTACCAGTATAACTCACTCTCACACTCCTTGTGCTGGGGGTCTCGCACCCTTTCCTACCTCTCCCTGTCCCATCTCTATCTCCAGGGACTGAGGGGTAATGGGATAGAGACATTACCAGTATAACACTCTCATACTCCGTGTGCTTGGGTCTCACACCCTTTCCTATTCATGTCACCCAGCTGTAGTACACTCTATAATTTTGGAAATGTAGAAACGTGTGGAAAATAGACATAAAAATCAAAATTATTCCCAGCACTAAATAAAATTCAGCCTCGATTGAGAATATTTCCTGTCTCTTGGCATGTTCTGTGTGTAGATCTGTGAGCTAACAGCAGTATCTCTTTTTGCTTACACCTGTCCCCTGGGTTGGCGCAAGGATATTGGGTGCACTAGGTGAACCTTCAGCCTTACACCCACTCTAAGATTTTGATAATGAAACGTATGAATTATGCTCATGATAATACCATCCCTCCCACAATAATTCTGTAGAAATGTATAGCCAGACATCATCTTTTTAAATATGAAACTTTGCTTATATGGGTGTGTGTGCCCACTCTCCCTGCAAGGAAAAGAATGGGCCGATGACTGACTTTGTGGGGCTGTTAGGATCTATTGTTTTGCTTTGACTGCTGCTGATCTTTACCATCCCTCAGAAGTTGCTGCCCTGGGTGACTGCCTAGTCTTGCCTAGTGTTTGGGCCAGCCCTACCTCTCCCTGTCCCATCTCTGTCTCCAGGGACTCTGAAAGCTCAGGGTGAACATCTCCCAGAATACTTCCAGTTTCTCTCTATATTTTAGGTGTCAGACAGCGAAGTTTCAAAGACCAGAGGCGCTTTCTGCTGAAGAGGGAAAATGTTCTCACCTGAGCTTTCCTTCGCAGATATTTATTCTGAAAGATGAGTTCACACAATACCGAGGTAAGCCATTCCATTCTTAAAAGCTCTAATTCATTATGTTTATGTTTATGCTTATTAAATTTGATAGAACCGCCTTTCTACAGGAATCAAGGCGGTGTACAATTTTCAAAAAACAAAGGAAAAATCAAGGCCGAGGGCCAATAGAAACAAGAAAAGAAGTTACAATTCTTTGACAGGAAAGAAAGAGGGAGAGGAGAGATAAGATGAGAGAAAAAGAACATATATTCCAGGGTAGAGACTATGGGAAGAGCGAGAAAGATCATACGAAAGGGGAGGGAAGGTTCAAACGCCAGGGAAAACAGATGGGTCTTCAGGTTTTGCTTGAAATTTTGTGGTGGGTCTCTAAACGCAAGGAGGAGGGGAGAGCATTCCAAAAAGCAGGGCCGGCGAAGAAAAAGGCAGAGGAGCGAGTGGATTGTAGGTGGGCAGATGAAGGGAAAGGAAGAGTGAGGCGGTTAAGGTGGAAGGAACGTGGGGTGTGCCTGGGAGAGTGAAAGTTGATGAGATCTGCTAAATATTGAGGGGTGCTGGTGTAGAGAACTTTGTGGACCAGGGTAAGCAATTTGTATTGGGAGCGGACAGAGATAGGTAACCAGTGGATCAGGAACTGGTTAAAAGATAGAAAGCAGAGGGTAGGGCTAAATGGCCAATTTTCCCAATGGAGAAAGGTGAATAGTGGTGTAACCCAGGGATCTGTGCTGGGTTCCGCTGCTTTTTTGACATATTTCATAAATGACCTGGAAAGTGGAATAACGCGTGAGGTTATCAAATTTGCTGATGACACAAAACTATTTAGAGTTGTTAAAACCCTGGAGGATTGTGGAAAATTGCAAGAGGATCTTGATAAATTGGAAGACTGGGCATCAAAATGGCAGATGAAATTTAATGTGGAGAAGTGCAAGGTTATGCACCTAGGGAAGAACAACCCAAACTATGGTTACACGATGCAAGGTTCCACATTAGGAACCACCACCCAGGAAAAAGATTTAGGCGTCCTTGTGGATACCATGTTAAAACCCTCGGCCCAGTGTGCAGCGGCGGCCAAGAGAGCAAATAGAATGCTAGGTATGATAAGGAAAGGAATGGAAAATAAAACAAAAGATATTATAATGCCTCTATATCGTTCCATGGTGAGACCGCACCTTGAATATTGTGTGCAATTCTGGTCCGCCGTATCTTAAAAAGGATTATATAGCGATTTTAGAAAAGGTTCAGAGAAGAGCCACCAAAATGGTAAAGGGTATGGAAAGTCTACTCCTATGAAGAAAGCCAAAAAAGGTTGGGGCACATTAACCTGGCAAAGAGACGGCTGAGGCGAGATATTCTAGCAGTCTATAAATTAATGAACGGCGTGGACCGGGTAAACGTAGCTCGATTGATTACCTTATCAGAATAGAGAAAGACCAGGGACATGCAATGAAGCTACAGGGTAAACTATTTAAGACTAATAAAGAAAATATTTTTTCACTCAACGTGTAATCAAAACTCTGGAATTTGTTACCGGAGGATGTAGTAAAGGCTGTTAGTGTAGCTGGGTTTAAAAAAGGTTTGGACAAGTTCCTGGAGGAAAGGACCATAAACCATTATTAAGAAGGGACCCAGGATATCAATGCTTGAACCAATACAAGCATTGTGGAACCTGTGTCCCTTGGGGAAACTGCTAGGTACGTATGACCTAGATTGGCCACTGTTGGAAACAGAATACTGGGCTTGATGGACCTTGGTCTGACCCAGTATGGCATATCTTATGTTCTTATGTTCTTATGTTCAGTGGAGGCGGAAAAGCAGTGGAGTTACATGGTCGCGGAGAGTGGTGTGAGTGATAAGATGGGCTGCAGTGCTTTGGATCCTTTGGAGCCGAGATAATTGAGTTTTAGGGAGACCAAGAAAAACAGAGTTTGAGAAATCGACGCGTGACATGACTAGAGACAGAGACGGGTGGTGAGAGCTGTAGAAGGTGAGGAAAAGGACGAATGGCTCGGATTTGCCTAAGAAAGAAAAAGGACGTTTTGGAAATGTGTGAGATATGATCCTGAAATGAAAGCTCAGGGTCGAAGTGAACCCCGAGATAACGGAAGGTGGTGACTAAGGGAACGGAAGTACCAGAAAAGGAAGGGGCGAGTGAAGGAGGGGGAGCACCGTATGAGAACCAGATTGTGACGGTCTTAGTGAAGTTGAGATGGAGGCAATTTTGGGTTAGCCAGTTGGCCACGGAAGAGAGACAAGAATTTAACTACAGCAAGGTCAGGACAGGAAGACGAGGTATGGTGCAGCAGGACAATGTCGTCTGCATAGTTGAATGCAGAGATGCCAGATTGCTGAATTAGCAAAGATATTCTCTGGGTACAAACAGGAAGTCCATATCACATATTGATGACATCAGCGCCGACAGGAAAGCCTTTTGGGAGATGTACCACACATGCGTAGTTCCCTTCCCACCTCATGGTGCCATCTTGTCTCAGTCTCCTTTTTTCCATGGAGCCCACTGGATGTGTGTCTGTTCCCCCTGGAAACAGATGATTATTTTTTGTCTTTTCTTTTCTTTCTCCAATCGCATACCAGTTCCTTGATCGCCCCTGAGTCCGCTTGCCTTGGTATTGTGTTCTCAAGTGCTTTTTCTTCATTTTTTCTCATTCTTCAGTCAGTATGAGTTCACTCCTTTTTCCTGACTGGACCAAGTGAGTTTGACCTCATGGGGGCTGTTTTCCCTACCATAGTCTCCTTGCACCCAGCATGTCGCGCATGGACCCTCATGACTGCTGCTTTCGATACCTCGGGCCAGACCACAATACCCTTGGTCTGCAGTCTCTGCCAGCAAATGACTCCCAAGGCCCGCAAGAGCCATCAGCAGCAGTGCGTGTTCTTCTTCCAGAAGACCAACTTGGCCCCGAAGTTGTCTGCAAGACCACACTTGAAGGGGACCTCGGACGAGCATGGTTTAAAGGTGAGGTCAGAGAGGCTGTTGCTGCCAAAAAAGCATCTTTCAGGAAATGGAAAAAAGAGCCAAACGACGAAAACTGGAAACAGCACAAGCACTGGCAAGTTAAATGCAAAGCATAAGGCAGGCAAAGCGAGAATTTGAGAAAGAACAAGTACATTCGTAGCAAAAGGCTTGTGAGAGAGTCAATTGGACCATTAGAAGAACCACCAAAATGGTAAAGGGGATGGAAGGCTACTCCTATGAAAAGAGGCTACAAAGGCTAGGGCTCTTCAACCTGGAAAAGAGACGGCTGAGGGGAGATATGATAGAGGTCTATAAATTAATGAATGAAGTGGAACGGGTAAACATAGATCAATTGTTTACGCTATCAGAATATAGAAAGACTAGGGGGCATGTAATGAAGCTACAGGGTAAATTATTTAAGACAAATAAGAGAAAATATTTTTTCACTCAACGTGTAATCAAACTCTGGAATTTGTTACCGGAGGATGTAGTAAGAGCTGTTAGTGTAGCTGGGTTTAAAAAGGTTTGGACAAGTTCCTGGAGGAAAGGTCCATAAACCATTATTAAAAAGGGACTCAGGATATCAATGCTTGACCCAATACAAGCATTGTGGAACCTGTGTCTCTTGGGGATACTGCTAGGTACGTATGACCTAGATTGGCCACTGTTGGAAACAGAATAGTGTCTTGATGGACCTTGGTCTGACCCAGTATGGCATATCTTATGTTTTATGACCTCACAGGGACTGAGCCGCTTCGGACCTCCGAGGCTACTGAGCCTTGAGCCGGAGTTCTCTCGATAAGTGATGCTCAGTGAAGAGCTGGAAATTGTTGAAGGCCTCGTCATGTGATGAGGCCAGGAAAGTATTGAAGTCCTATTTGCCCTTGACCCACAGCCCTCAATTCAGAGCCGTGGGCATTGGCCCAGGATAGGCTTAGTACTGCCTCATCAGGAGCCATCCATGTCACTAGATCGGCCTCGGACCCCCCGAGGCCATCCTTGTTCAGGACTTTCCCTCAGCACAGCCGGCACCAGAGCAGAGGTCCTCAGTGTTTGTTCAGAAGGTTGCAGAACCATCTGACCTTGAGGCTAGGATGGTGGCATTGGAGCCCAGTTTGTCTGCTTTCATTGCCCAGCATCTGGCTCTGATGCCCAGTTCCTGCAGGTCATCACTCCCAAACACTGACCTCTCAACATTGAGGGATTCTCAGGAGGTCGAGCTGATCCTCAAGTGGCATCGGCTTCAAGAGATGCCTCAGCATCTGTCCCAGTCCCAATCTCGATCCTCAGAGGCATGGTTTTCCCCGCTTAGTGCCCTCTGCTCTGACCACAGGCTACCAGGCACTGAAGCCATCGGGCCCAGAGCATGACTCTGAATCCTGGAGAACCCTCGACATCTCCACCAACTCCAAGTCTGACTGAGAGACCGAAGATGAGGAGTCCCTAGATACCCACCTTCACTGGGATGTGCCCTTGGACCCATCCATTCTGGAGTCCATGGTGCTGCTCCCCACCTGAGGACATGGCCTTCCTGAATTTTGTATGGGATATGGTGAAGGCTCTTGCCTTCACCAACGAGTCCGAGGAGGAGCCTCAGGCAGAGGACCTCGAGATCATCCAGTATGAGGCTCTCCAAAGGAGCTATTCACATTGCCCATTCCCCCCATCCTGGAAAGACTGCTCTGCTGCATGTGGGAGACCCCTGCATCAGTGCCCATAGTGAACAGATGACGGGACTTGATGTACTGGGTCTACCAGAGCACTGGCTTCCAGAAAGCTCAGCTGCCTCACAACTCCATGGTGGCAGAGTCGGCCATGCATATGCCTAACAGCCAGAGACGTATTCCTCGGTGCCCCTGGGTAGGGAGACCTGCGCCATGGATGCCATGGGCAGAAAATGCTTCCAGGGCTCGATGCCTGTCAGCCATATCCAGGCCTACCAGCTGTACATGGGCATGTACCTGAGTGACCTGGCAAAAGGAGCTCACCAGTTTCTCGGCTGGGTCTTGTCAGGGAACCCCTCCAGTGGTTCTGGACCCTGGCCTCCCGCATTCAGAAAGTGTCTCCAAGTTTATAACTCAAGCAGCTTATGATGGCTTCGAGTTGGCGGCTAGAGTAGCCAGGGCAGGCATAGTGCTCACCACCAGGCTTGACTACAGTCCTCTGGAACTGAAGACAAAGGGCAACGGGACAAGTTGGTTGACGTCCCTTGCTGTGGGGAAGAGAATCTCTTCTGCCCAACCCATGAGGGATTAGGCTGAGTTCATGACCAGGACCAGGCCCTCCAAAAAGACTGCTCTGCTGACCTTCCTGCAAGCAATATTCTTTCCTGGGCCAGGGACAACACCTCAAACGTGGACTGGCACAGCCAGTTCCTATAGCCGCACAGCTGGAGGCTGGACTCCAAGAGTGACCGACCAAGCTGTTTTTTCCAGTGCTTGTGTGGCTCCCGCAAATGGATGTCCTTTACCCCAGTCCAGCTTAATGCCCAAACCTGCAACTAGTTTCGAGTTCTGTTCTGGGCAGCCGCACTCCATCCAGGTGGCAGCAGATGCATTCACTGATCTCCTGGTTGGAGGACCCTCCTGTATGGCCTTCCCATCCATGCGGTCTGATCGCCAAGACCCCTCTTCAAGGTCCCTGACAACAGGGCCCACAGTCATTTTGGTGGCTCCCATTGATGGGTCAGGCAGCCAGTGGTTTCCCTTGCGTCATCACGCCTGTTCCATGGTGGCTACCCCAGGTTTTCCCTGTGGATGTTACCCAGGTCCTACTCAGATATCAACGAGCAAGGCTTCTCCCTCCGTACACAGCTTAATCTCGTGTGGGTCCCTGACTCATGACTGTTGAAAGGCGTTGTGTTTATGTGTTATTTAAAAACTTACTTTTGTTGTTGGAACGCGTACATTATCTGGGCGGTTTACAATCAAAGCATATGAAATTAAAAATTGCTGCCGGCAAAGAAAAGGACGAGGAGCATGCCATAAATATCAAAAGAAACAGAAAAGATACGAAACAGAATGAGGGAAAAGCAAAGAGAATTATATTTCCATCAGCGGAGGGCAGGGGTTACTGCTAAGCAGGAGGGGGCAATGGCCAAAACATGAACGTCACTCAGACAAGGGGTAAAGGGTCAAAAGCAAGACAGAAGAGGTGGGTCTTTATTTTGGCTTTGAATGCAGATAATAGAATGTTCTAGGCTGAGGGCAAGGGGAAGTGAGTTCCAGAGCCTCGGGCCCAGGAAGTCGAAAGCTGAGGATTCGGTGGATTCCAATTGAGCCTGGGAAGGGGAAAGGAGTGGACATGGCGTTAGGCGTGAATAGAGCGAAGAGTGCGGAGGGGGGTGTGAAGACGAATCTTGAGCAGCAAGATAGAGGGGGAAATACCTGTGATGAATTGATTTGTGACCAAAATGGAGGAACTTGAATGGAATTCAGAAGAGATGGAAGCCAATGTTTGTCCAGACGCAGAAGAGGGGGGTGACGTGATCACAACGGTAGGCGTGGGGTAAGAATGCGCGAGTGGCAAGTGTTCTGGATGCGTTGAATACTTAGAAAGTGTGAGACTGTGAGGAAGGCCCCGGCTATGGAGTGGCATTGAGCATTGCCGTCGAGACGGTGAATAAGCACACGATGCGTCATGGGAGGTGGGGTGAATAAAGTAGGGGTCAGGGGAAGAGTACAGCTGATCGTAAAGTGTTCGTAAAGAAAACCAACAAACAGCACGCAGCTGCTTTCAGAGTGCAGAACGAACATTGGAACTACAGCAGAAATGGTGATCTTTGAAAGAGAGGGATGAATCAAGCATGACCCAGAGATACCGAAGTGAAGAAACCACAAGGGATAGGTTGAGAATGAAAGCAAGGGAGTGAGGGAGGGAGGGAAAGAATTCCCAGAGCAGTGAACCAAATAGGCAGAGGTTTTGTTGATCTGTGTTACGAACATAAAGGAAATTTAGAGGAAAGCCAGGAAGACACTGTCTGGCTAGGGGGCATGTAGGGGTGGGGTGTGAGGTGGGGTTGCGTGCGGGGGCAATCAAGATTATGCTCGGTAGGTGCGCATGGGGTGATGACAACAGAAAGTATCGGGGGGTTTGGCCGTAATAGTGAGCTGCAAATACAATGCTGCTGGACCAAAAGTGCAAGAGGGGCGAGAAAAATATTTAAAGAGAAGAGGAGCAAGGCCCAGAACTCTGGGGAAACACCATAGGACACGTTGAGGTTAGAAGGAGAGGAAGCGGACCCAGATGAAACCGAGATAGGGAACGACAGGAAAGAAAATAAATGAAACCAACTGAAGCATTGACAACCGGCGAAGAACCAGCATTCCACTAAGACGAACCAAAAGAGTGTCGGTGTATCATCACCAAGTCGAATGTAGCAGATAGATCAAGAGAGACAGCCAAGAGAAATAGAGCCATGATCATGTTGCAGCATTTGCAGTTCATTAAGAAGAAAGGAAGGCCATGATTTCATGCTGTGGACTGGGACAGAAACCATGGTTGTCGTGGGTGAAGGAGTGAGTGAAGGCCTCAAGATGAGAGGAAAGTTGAGAGAAGACTAATTTTTCTAAAAGTTTAGAGAGAAAGGGGAGGTTAGAAATGGGGTGCCAATTAGAAAGGGAAGAAGGGTCAAGGGAACTGTTCTTCAAAAGTAGGACGGAACAGAGGCATGTTTCCCATAGTGAGGGGACGATCCCACTAGATAGACTAGAATTGAAAATAGAAAGGAATAACAAGAGGAGAGGAGGCTAGTGAGATGGGTATAGGATCAGAGAGACAGGTGGTATTACCGGGTAGAAAGAAAAACTTTGGAGAGAACTTTGAAGGGAAATAGGTTCAAAAGTAGACCAAAAATGTGAAAAAGGAAGGGGAGGGAGGAAGGTGAAGGTCAGAGACGGGATGGTACAACAATGGTTGGGGGAGAGAGCCGAGGAGGGCCAAGAAGGGATAGTGAGATGGAGGGAAAGGACTTTAGAGTTACAAGAAAGGCGGCTAAGAAAGAGGGATCAGGGAAAGTGGGGGGAGGGATGGAGGATGGGGAGGAATTGGGGGCGGAGAGGTTGCGGAGAAAACAGAGTAAGATTTGACCGGAGGAATTGGCAGAATTGGAAATACGACTGGAGTAAATGATTTGCTCCGCTGAATGTAAAAAGGGAACCGGTGAGTGATGGAAACTTTGGCGGAAATTGTTTCAAAGTGGAAGAGGTGGGATGCTTGCGCCAGAGGCGTTCTGCATGACGGAGATATCGGCGATGCAGACAAAAAGGCCGAAGTGGAACCAAGGGATGAAGGGAATTGTGATGGGGACGGATGGGCCAGGGTTGGAGAGGCACAAAGAGTGTTGAGAGGTGGTAGAGGTCCAGAATGTGGGCTTTGGGCATCAACAGAGAGGGAGTGAAAGTCAGAAGGAAACAAGACGTTAGAAGGTGGCAATTGAAGGAGTAGTATTAGCATTGATTCTGCGGGAATATGAGGCAAAGCGGAGCTGGCGGGAGAGCCTGGGAGGTAACCTTGAGGGGAAGAGGGGAGGGGACAAGAGAAAAAGAGGCAGGAGATGGTCAGACAGGCCAGGAAAGGATAGAGAAGAAAGGAGAGGAGGGGGAAAAAGGGAGGAAAGAGGGGGAAAAAATAGAAGATCAAGAGAATGACCGGTCCGAGTGAGTGGGGAAAAAAAAAAAAAAACAAAAAAAAAAAAAAAAAAAAAAAAAAAAAAAAAAAAAAAAAAAAAAAAAAGCAAAAAAAAAAAAAAAAAAAAAAAAAAAAAAAAAAAAAAAAAAAAAAAAAAAAAAAAAAAAAAAAAAAAAAAAAACAAAACCACCAAAAAAAAAAAAAAAAAAAAAAAAAAAAAAAAAAAAAAAAAAAAAAAAAAAAAAAAAAAACAAAAAAAAAAACAAAACAAAAAAAACCAAAAAAAAAAACAAAAAAAGAAAAAAAAAAAAGAAGAAGGAAAAAGAGAAAAAAGAAAGACAAAAAAAAAACAAAAAAAAATTTTTAAAAAAAAATTTTAAAAAAAACCAAAAAAAAAAAAAAAAAACAAAAAAAAAAAAATACAAAAAAAAAAAAAGAAAAAAAAAAAAAACAAAAAATAAAAAAAAACAAAAAAAAAAAAGATAAAAAAAAAAAAACAAAAAAAACACAACACAAAAAAAAAAAACAAAAAAAAATAACATCAAAACAAACAAAAAAAAAAAAAAAAGGAAAGAAAAAAAAAAAGAAAAAAAAAGAAAGAAAAAGAAAACAAAAGAAAGAAGTAATAAAATAAAAAAAAATCAAAAAAACAAACAAAAAAGAAAAAAAAAAAA
>CM066031.1:36915505-37091940 GCA_033557465.1 Ichthyophis bannanicus | reverse complement strand
CAGCGTGTAATCAAACTCTGGAATTTGTTACCAGAAGGATTAGTACAGGCTGTTAGGGGAGCTGGGCTTTGAAAAAAAAAGGTTTGGACAAGTTCCTGTCTTAAATGGGTCCATAACACACAACCTATTGATTAAAAGGACCCGACCCCAAGCGATTAGCAATGCTTGTACCCAGTCCCAGGCATTTTGGAACCTGTGTCTTTTGGGAAAACTGCTAGGGGTACGTATGACCTAGTTGGTCATGACTGTTGCGAAACAGAGATACATGGTCTTGATGGACAGCTTGGTCTGACCCAGTATGGTCATATCTTATGTTCTTATGAGTAAGAATTGTTGTATGTGTGGGTTGATAGTGCAGGCATTGGTCCAAGTGTGACACCAATGTATCTTTTAATCATTATTTCAGTTTGATGCCATCAAATAGTTTGGGGACGATTGTCGGTTTGAAAGCCAAGGTCTCTTGTGATGCAACATGTCCAGCATCGTGTCATCTGTAGAGGTCTGTGTTGCAATTAGTGGTGTGATTTTGGTATTGACCACCCCAGCCCCGGCCTAGAAGATGGTGCCTCAGAAGCGCATAGGGCTGCCAATTTTTAGTTATTCCCTCTCTAAAGGTACTAGGGGTGGGGGGTAGAATAGACATAATTAAACACTATGTCCTTGTCTTGTCAACAGTGGAGAGGGCATTCTGGGACTTGTAGTTTTGGTTTTCCTCGTGTCAAGGATAGTCGTGTAAGCCAGGGTTAAGGCAAAGACAAAGTTTATTTTTTCCTCACCCCCAAATGCACTACGAAGTTTTGTTTTTCAAACACACAACGTCAGGATGACTCTTGCTCCAATCATACTTCAGAAATTATACTCGCTGGAACTGAGGAATCTTTCGAGTCAAGGCTTTAAAAACATGGGGCAGTTGTTTGTCATAAAGTAATCAGCAAAACAAAATACAGCTCTTTCTACTGTTTAAGCAAAGTATAAATGGTCCTCGAATTTACCTTCCTGCGTAGATTCGTTCTCTTTAAAAACACAAATATAAGAAAAAGCTGGCAACGTTTCATCAGCTATGAGTTTAGTAGGTATTTTAAAAAAATCAAAAAATCAATAGCAACCAACAAAAGCTAAGTTCATGGGCTCAACAAGAAAAAGGGGGGACACTGCTTCTTAAGAGCTTTCCTGTCTTTTCAAAACTATTTCTTTAGTCAACAGACTTTCATACCGTTTCTGTCATGGCATAATGTCCCATCCATTGGCAATTCTACCGGATATTGAGTTTTGCTCCAGCACAGTCCCCTTGCATATCCCCCAATTGTTCTAAAGCATATATGTCTGGCTCTGAACTGCCGCCACCAATCCTGTCTCCTGGGTGAATGCTCTGGTTAAAATCGCCGTGAACCCTCCCTCCAGCACTGTTTTCCCCCGCGGTAAGGAATGTCTGTACCTCCATTATGTGGATATCTCCTCCCATGATTCAATTGCCTTGGTTCCTCATCAATACCGCTTGTTCAGCCATGGTTCCTTGCTCCAGGCTGGGTTCTGGTTACTTCTAGCTATAGCCTTGTTCATCCACCTTTAATCATCTTGAACCCTTCGGTCCGAGACCCGAGGTAGAAGACTTCCCTGCTTTCTTTCTCTAAGCAAAGCCTACGTGGTTGCTTGGCTCTCAGGCTCCTTCCACGTCCTTCTGCTTCCCCTGATGTTTCCTCCTCTGAGTTCCTCTCTCTGAACTCCTGGAATAGCTGAAACACGCTGAACTCTCGGAACTTGCCCACAATTCTGGACTGGAACTGGAACACAAACAGTTTGGAAACCGCAACCTGATCCTGAACCCCTTTCTCCCCTTCTGAGCAGGGTTTATAAGGCTGCTTCTTAGCTAGCCTTTCTCTGTCTCTGCACAGGTGTTTGCCATTACTTTGTGCCGAAGCTTGCACTTACGTCAACAGAGCTTGGGTGTGGCAAACTGGCTCTCTCAACTCCATGCTTTCTTTCTTTGACTGCAGTCTGGAACCTGTGAATTTCAGGAATGTCTCTTTCCTTAAAGGTATATTCACTATCTTTCCTATTTCCATCGGTTCAGCAGGGCTCTCCTCATCACAATTT
Organism: Ichthyophis bannanicus; assembly: GCA_033557465.1. NCBI lineage: Eukaryota > Metazoa > Chordata > Amphibia > Gymnophiona > Ichthyophiidae > Ichthyophis > Ichthyophis bannanicus. Next base: position 37,089,846 of record CM066031.1, on the reverse strand, counting down.
TCAGCCAGTTTCATACTGGAGAAGCCGATTATTCCTGGGTATGATGTCTAGATTTGATGCGTTAATAGATGTTTTATCATTACATCATCAAGCATAGATATGATATAGGATGTTTGTAGGTCTTTATTACAGAGCATACTGATTGTACAAAGAGGTTAAATAGTAATTATGAGAGGGTCAAGCCTTGTGGAGCTCCTTGAGATTATAGTGGTATTTGTTTGGTCTATTGGGGCTTTGCATGATATAGGGTGGAATTTGTATGGTCTATTGGGACATTTTTGTTTTGTGCCTTAGTGCTACGTGGAACCCCAATATGCGACCCTTATATTTTGTGTATAAATTTGTAAGACGAACAATGTATAGTAAAAATCAATCTAATTTATTGAACTAGAATACACAGGTCTGCAGCAAATCTAAATCTAACACCATATTGTTATCCTGTGAGGCAGAAAATGACATCACTCGATACAGAACTTCAGTTACTGTCTTCCTCACTTTACATTCTACAAAGCACTATTTTATACATTCACGACCCAGTCCTTTTCTCTTTAAAACCCATTTGTCCATTTTCCCTTATATGGTTATTCCTTACAACAGCCTTGGAAATACTATTTCTTCTCTTTTCCTCTTGTAGTGTTGTACGTTTCTTTGCGCAGGATCTTATTTCTATGTCTCGTCTCCTTTAAAAACCCCACCCCCCAATTCCTGTCTTTTTCTGGTTTATCGGTAGTCATGGCTAAAGCATTCTTTCTGCAATTCGTCTTGGTCAGCAGTTTCAAGGTAAACTTACACACACAGAGATACAGAGACACTGTTTTCATTCACTCATTTCAAGATGGAGTTTTCAGAGAGGATTCTGGGAAAGCAGACAGAGATTCGTTCAGCACTCTCATCTTCTCGAGTCTATTCTTACTTGCAGTTTGTGGTCTGTCAAGTAGGACTTGAACCATCTGAGGATTGTGTCTGCTAATCCAAGAGTTTTTTAGGTGCTGAATTATGTTGTCATGTGGAATGGAGTTGAATGTTCCTTTTATGTCTAGAAAGATGAGTATGAAGCCATATTTGGGTTTGTCTGTGCCCTTATTTAGATTCGTAGTAGCAAAATTGCCTGTTTGGTGCATTCTGCACCAGTTTTCTTCATGAACTATGAGTCTGTAGAAGTCAACGCAGAAGCGGCATGCAGCAATGAGATGGATCAATCGTGGGGAGGAGTGGTCTAGTGGTTAAGACAATGTTCTTCAGGCCGGAGGGCCGGGGGTTCAAGTCCCACCTGGGGACAACAATCTCAGGCCGGAGGGACTGGGATTTCTAGTCCTATAGGCACTCCCTTGTGGTCTTGGGCAAGCCACTTAACCCTCCATTGCCCATGTTCCCTGTAAGTATGTGTCCCATATCCCTTCATTTTAAATGTATCCCCCAATTGACAGCTTTGACCCGTGAAAAGTGTGATCTAAATACAGCTAAATAAAAATAAATAAATAAATACGAGCAGATATAAATGCCACTCTATCAACTATGAGCCAACTGAACATGGTTATGAAATACTACCTGGAGGGTCGCCATGAATGGACACTGACTCCACAGTACTTAAGAACAACAAACTTGGGGATTATGTGCAAGGCCCTGGAAACATCTGGTTCTTGTTCCAGGCTCTGAATGTGGTTAATATTTTCTCTCTCTTTGCTGGGATGGGCAACCATTCTTACTCAAATAATCTTCAATGGGCTTCGTTGATAGAACCTCCTCCTTCTTCCACCATTAGAAGACAAGCCGAGCCGCCAGCACTTAACAGGCAAAAGTCAAAGCTACCCCCATGGGCTGAACAGGGTGGAGGGAGACCAGGACTAGAGCTGGGGCTGTGAAGAGGGGCAGGAGAATTGGCTGCAGGGCTTCTGGCTAGGGTCCTGGCTTTTTCTAAACACTTGCTTTGAATATATTATTATTATAATATATAAAATAATATATATTATTTATTTATCTTAGCATTGCTAGAGTGCCTTACTTTTCAGTATTTTTGTTTGTAATCTTGTTCAGCTCTCGTCTCTCATCCTCTTCCTTATTATCCCAACCCATGGCTTAAAATCTCTTAAAGCTGTCCTGTGCTCCTTACCACGATCACTCAAAGGTGCATCTCATCACCTGCAATTTCTGCCACCTATCGTTTTATTTCTTCTGACTTCTGTTCTCCTCCTCCATCTATCTCTTTTATGGCTCCTCATCACTTTCTCGTCCTACTCCTCATACTCACTAATTGTCTCCCCTCCTATGAATACCTTCAAGCCCACCCCCCTCATCTCCCCTTTACCATCCTCACTTTCCCAATCCAGTAATCAAAGAGAATTCAGACAACAAAGCTTCTTCCATTGAACATAATTATAAAAGAGTGAGGTGGTAGAATTATATACAGATATTTTGTCTAATTCAATATCAACTTTATACAGTGGCATATTTAAATAACATATTTACAAAGATAATTCCATTCCACATATTTGCTAAGCTCAAGGGTTGTCAACTGTATTAGAATGCATGGACGGGAAAGCTAGGTTGGGTAAACCTAGACTTGGTCCTGTGGTTGCAAAGTGCTCAGGGAAGAGATGGGTTTTAATGGCCTTATGAAATGCGGAGAGATCATTAATGGATCTGCGCTTTATCAGGGAGGGAGTTCCAGTAATGGGTGCAGTGTATGTAAAGGCTGTGTTGCTCATCAAGTGGTTGCCTTGCAGAAGTCTGTGGGGAAACTATGAGGGTGTTGAGAGTTGAGGTACGATGGAGCTATATTCTTTAGAAGTTTAGATGTGATCATGAAGTAATTTATTTAATTTATTTTATTTATTTAAAGCTTTTCTATACCGCGCTCTTTGTCATCAATGCGGTTTACAACAACAATTCTTAATACAGGGCAAGTGCAATTCTGCCCTGTGCTTACAATTAAATGGGAAGGTACCATGGAAATATAACTGTGGTAACTATGTACATTTTATTTGTATTTTATACAGCTATAAAATTGGCAGCCAGTGAAATTCATAATAATATAAGTGTGATATATTCAGTTCTATTAACTTTCCAAATAATTTGGGCGGCCACATGGTTGGCCATCTGTAACTGGCTTATTGCCTGTTTGGAGAAGCCCTGGAAAATGCTGTTGCAATAAGCAAAGTGTGGGGTGATCGATGCTTGAACGGCAGACTGAAAGTCCGAGCTTGATAGCAGTGATCTCAACCTCTGAATCATCTTGGTTTGTAATAGCTTCTTACCAGTGTTTAATTTTATAAGGGTGGCCATGCTAAGAGATTGATCTAGAGTAATCTCAAGGTATTTCACCTTGTTCTTTACCTGTAAAACAGCTTCTTTTAAGTGTAAGTTGAGGGTGGTTTAAAGTCTTGGTTCCTGGGCTACCTGTAATATATCAGTTTTCTTTAAATTAATCCGCAGATTATGGAGTTAAGCCACTTTAAGAATTCACTGAAGTGGAACATTATCAGATGGATGATAGGGCTTGCAATATAAAAGAAGTAATTAGATCTTACCTGCTAATTAATGTTCCTGAAGGATCTCCTGTCCATTCCCTTCTTCAGTGATGTGCTCCTCTTCAAGCAGCTTTGGAGACTGAGTCCGTCATCCGTTTGGATGACCTCATGATATATACCACTGGCACTACCCACCAGCTTCCGTATCCTGTTGACAAAGCAAACTTACCGGAGAAACAACTAAACCAATAAACCAGAGGTACTCAAATCCAGTCCTGGAGGGCCACAAACCAGTCAGGTTTTCAGGATATCCCTATTGAATATGCATGCATAGATTCCAATACAATGGAGGCAGGGCATGCAAATATATCGCATGCATATTCATTAGGAATATCCTGATAACCTGACTGGGTTGCGGCCCTCTAAGACTGGATTTTGAGTACTTCTGCAATAAACGAACAAATGCAAAACAATCAACAGAAAACCCCTCCCCCCCTCTCACAGGAAGGGAAAACCCAGCCCCCTCCCTCCAGAGGAGGAGGCTTACCTGATAAGGCCCTTGCCTAACATACTAGCAATCTTGAAAGCAGAGCCATGTAACTGGCTCGTCCGCTTCGCTACTAGAACCCGAGAGAAAAACCTGCCAAAGACAAATCCTCCTCAGGTTTATTGTTATTCCTGAATCGCTTCTGGCCGTTAACTATTGCTTACATCCGCACCCCAGGCGGGACCAGGGACTGGACTGGAGCTCCTTCAGGAACAGTAATCGGCAGGCAAGATCAAATTACTTCTTCCTAATTGTCTCTCCAGTCCATTCCCTTCTTCTGGGATGTAAAAGAGCAGTTCAAGCATGGAAGGTGCCTGCCAAACTGGACCGAAGCACCACTCTCCAAAAACCGGCATCTGCCGCCGCCTGAACATCCAACCTGTAGTGCTTGGCGAAGGTATGTAAGGAAGATCACGTAGCTGCCCTACAAATCTCTAGTGGAGGAACCAAACTAAACTCTGCCCATGAAGTGCTTGAGCCCGCATGGAATGAACTAACGGGACTCGCCTTCCACTTGGAATATAATCAGAAGCAATGGCCTCCCTGATACACCTAGAAATAGAAGCCTTGGCCACCGCTTCTCCCCTGCGCTGCCCCTCTGAACAACACAAAGGGGAGGAGAAGATGGCCTTCCGCAATAGTCAAACACCGGAACAAAGGGGTTACCAAGCTGTTATGTTGCCTACTATCTCTATTGCCCTGATTTCCTTTCTATCTCTTGTTTAGTCATTATATGTGTACTCTCATTTTTGAGCATGACGTTTTTCATACATGTGTATACAGTATAGATATGTTACTTTTACACAATATTTTATAGACTCTGAGATATATTCATCTGCTCATAGATAAGGTTTTATTTTGTTTTATTTACATTTTTTATATATATGAATATATTGTAACTATTATGTCTTTACATATGTATGTTTCATCATATTTTAATGTGTAAACTGTCTCTTTTGACATTCCTCTTTAGTTTTATTTTCACTTATGCTTATATTTTTACTGTGTTCCAGATTGGGAATAGTGGTTGCTCCACCCCATAGACGTGTTCCTTATACCTTCTATGTGGTTTCTGGTAACATTTTTTATTTAATAACGCAGTTTTTAATATTTTTGTTTTTGTTCTTTGTTTTATTATTATGCTTATTTTATGTGTGTTTGTTTTTTAGACCCCTGATGAAGGCTTCGGCCGAAACTTGTGTAGTTGGGTCCCTAATAAAGAATTTTATCAATTACCCTGGTAGGCCGTGGTCCTTTGTCCTCTGCTGTTTTTTCCACTCCGAACAACACAAACAACGCTCCAACTTGCGGAATGGCCTTAGTACACTTGAAATAATGCTTTAGAATCCTGCACATGTCCAGAAGCTGCAACCATGCCTCCCCCTCCCCCAAAGTGGCAAAGGAAGGGAGAGACAACGACTGATTCATATGAAAGGGAGAAACCACCTTGGGCGAAAATGACGGAACCATCCACAGCACCACCTTCTGTTTGAAGAAAACAAGGAACGTTTGAACACATGAACAGGGCTTGCAACTCCGACACATGCCTGGCTGAGAAAATGGCCACCATAAAAACGGTCTTAAGCGTCAAATCCTTAAAAGAGCCCATTCCACCGGCTCAGAAGGCACACCAGCTAAGGTGTCCAACACCAGATTGATATCCCATGGAGGAACTGCTGACCTTAGCTGTGGCTGCAGATGCCTCACTGCTTTAAGGAAACAAACCACATCGGGATGCTCCCCTAATGTTCTACCCATAACCTTGCCTCTGTAACAAGTGATGTTTATGAGCAGCTACCTGCACCCGCTAGGAGCTGGCTGCCAGCCCCTTCTCAAAACCTGCCTGAAAAAAATCCAACACCTCAGGAACTTAAACTTTCAAGGGCCTCTTCTGTCTGACCTCACACCAGTTCTCGAAAATGCGCTGTACTCTAATATACGCTAAACAGGTTGAACGCTTACGCACCTTCAACAGCCCCTGAATATCCTCTCTTACGCAGCCTTGCCCTTTCAATAGCCAGGCCGTAAGCGAGAACTGATCCACCTGCAGCATCTTAATGGGCTCCTTCCAGAGCAGATCCTCTCTTACCGGGAGTTGCCAGCGTCGATCCGCCAGTAGCCACATGAGATCGGCATACCACGGTCCAGAGCTATCAGGAGCATCAACCCCTGATGCGCCTCTATCCTTTGAAGAACCTGCCTATGAGCGCCCACAGAGGGAACACATACAGTAAGCCCTCCGTGGGCCACCTTTGAACTAGGGCATCTAAACTCTCTGACATCCTTTCCTTTCTTTGGCTGAAGAATCGATTCGCTTTGGCCGACTCCCAGCGTGCCATCAGGTTCCATGATAGGCATACCCCAACGACGCTTCACCTGCTCGAAGACTTCCTGGCTGAGCTCCCACTCACCCTGATCCACCTTGTACCTGCTGAGGTAATCAGCCATGACGTTCTTCCCCCCCTGCCACGTGTTGTGCCGACAGGGCTAATAGATGAACCTCAGCCCATAGAAATAAGCTTCCTGCTTCCTCTTCCAATAGAGGGCTGCTCGTGCCTCCTTGCCGGTTGATATACGACACAGCTGTCACGATGTCCGAAAGAACTCTGACCGCCCTCCTGCGAACCCAACACAGGAATGCTCTGAGAGCCAGGATCACTGCTCGCAACTCCAATCTGTTTGTGGGTCATTGGGACTCCTGAACACTCCAGAGTCCCTGGGCAAAGTGACCCTCACAGTGGGCTCCCCAACCCGACAGACTCATGTCCATCATTACCTGTATCCACTGAGGCGCTTCGAGGGGCATTCCCCTCTCCAGATTTCCCGGAGCAAGCCACCACTGAAGGGTCTCCTTGGTCACCAGGGCACAGGGGAGCAACATCGACAAGGGCTGTCTTTGATGGAACCAGTACCATAGAAGAGACCGCTGGAGCGGACGCATATGTGCCCTGGCCCAGGGAACCAAGTCTAGCATCGCTGCCATGATCCCCAACACCTCCTACAGTGCCAAGCCGAGTGTGCCTCTGAACTGGCAAGAACACTCTGCCAACAGCATGTCAAAAGGAGCCCCCAAGTATTCGATTTCCTGAGCGGGCACCAATCTGCTCTTGTGGTGCCAGATTGATCACCCACCCTAAACTTCGGAGGAAACTGACCACTTTGTCAGTTGCTTTCAGACGCTCCTCTTTGGACTTGGTCCTGATCAACCAATCATCCAGGTAGAGATGGACTAGAATCCCTTCTTTGCATAGAGCCATCGCCACTACCATCATTACTTTGGTGAAAGTACATGGTGCCGTTGCTAAACCAACGGCAAAGCTTGAAACTGAAAGTGACCCACTGGGACCGCAAAGCGCAGGAACTGCTGATGTGACTCTCTGATAGGAATATGTAAATATGCCTCAATGAGGTCAAGAGAGGTTAGAAATTCTCCCTGCCTTACTGCCACAATCACTGACTTCAGCGTTCCATATGAGATTGAGGGACCCGATTGACACACTTGAGGTCCAGTATTGGTCGGAAGGAACCATCCTTCTTTGGTACCACAAAATAAATGGAGTATCGACGACAGCTGCACTGGTCTTTTGGCACTGGGACGACCGCTCCCAAGGTCAAAAGTCTTGCCAATGTTTCCTCCACCACTGCCTGCTTGGCCAGCGATTTGCAAGGTGAGTGGACGAAGGAGGGAAGGACTGGCCTGGCAAACTCTAGGGCATAACTATCCCATACTACCTCCAAGACCCACTGGTTGGACGTGACCCAGGCCGAAGCGGGAAAGAACTGCCGTAGACGCCCCCTTACCGACTGAATACCCACCCGAGCCCCCGCTGTCTCATTGTGACTTTCTCAGGGTAGAGGTGGTCGAAGAGGCCCCAAAGCCTCTCCCGCTCCTCGAAACCCCCGTAATCCCTGACCTCTTGAGGGAAACCAACCCCTCTGAAAGGGGCTCTGACAACGCTGTACACGAGCTCTGGGCCTCCCTCTGCTGAGCCCGTCCCTGGGCAGGAAAGCGACTCTGCTTGGATCTATCCTCCGGAAGCCTGCCACCCTTAGACTCACCCAGGTCCCTTCACCAACTTGTCCAAATCTTCTCCAAAAAAGCAGCTTACCCTTAAAGGGGAATCTGCTAAGATGGGACTTGGAAGAACCATCTGCCGCCCAATTGAGGAAACAAAGGTACCACCGAGGCCATGTTCCTTGACAAAATCCAAATAAGATCATATTGACTAGTCCGCCAGGTAGGCTGCCCCCCAACTCAATTCTTGCCGCTTCGCTCTGTGGTCCTGCCGGAGACTCCTCCACCATCTGTAGCTGTTGAGACCACCTCATTCAAGCCCGGGCTACCCAAGCCCCTAATACCGACGCCTGCAGGGCCAGGGCACTAATGTCAAAGGCTTGTTTCAGCAAGATGTCTAATTTCCTGTCCTAGACATCCTTAAGCACTGCACTGTGCTCCACTGGGATGGTAGTCTTCTTGGTCACCGCCGAAACCACCGTGTCCACTCTGGGCAACTTTAGCAACTCCTTCTCTGCTTCTGGCAATGAGTACAAACGCGACATTGAGCACACGCCCCTCAATCCGGACACCGGCTGATCCCACTCCTCTTGAATCATTTGCTGGACCACTCTGTGGACTGGAAAAACCCTCTGAGACTTCCTAACTGCCTGAATCAAAGGATCTTCCAGGGCATCCTCCTCCGCAGGCACCCCTGTGGTAATGTTGAGAACTTTCAAGGATTCAACAATCAAAGCCGGCAACACTTCTCGCTGGAAAACCTTCATAGTTCTTGCTTGCTCCTCGGGGATCTCCCCCTCCTTGAGCTCCTCTTCCTCTTCCCCCAGTTCTCGATCTGCAGTCTCTTTTTATAGCACCTCCAACATAGGAGAAAGAGGATCTTCTTCCAACTCCGTTCTGGCCCTCTTGGGAGGGGTGTCCATTTCCCCCAGGGACTTGGTCTCTGCCTCATGCTTTCGTGCGCGTCCCTGACCTCCCTGTTGATGCAGACAGAAAGCCTTGTGTAGTACTAACACAAACTCCAGGGAGAACCCTTCATGAGGTTTCCCTCCCCCGCTGAGGTCCCAAGTTGGGGTTGCGAGGAGGCCTGCTGTTCCGAAGCTATGGACTGGAGCGAGCCCTTTCCATAGTATCCCCTCTACGTAAATCTTCTCCTGACTCCTGAGACTCAGAAGCTGGAGGATTCTGGGACCCACTGTCCTGCAGACCCTGCTCAACTGAGACTGCCTCCAAGGCGCAGCCCCTACACACCCCGGTGTCTGACACTGCACCACAGCGAGCCCCACAGACCAGACATTGCTGTCTTGCAGGCATCTTGACCATCAGTTTTAAAAATCAAAAATTCCTTCTTTTTTTTTCAAGGGTATATATAGATAAAGATCTAAAGCTCTCTCTCTCCATTTATATATTGTGATGAGGAGAGTATGACTGAGCCCATGGAAATAGAGGAAAATCAAAAACTTACCTTCAAGGAAAGAGACAGGCAGCGAACCCATAGCTTGCAGAGTGCAGGAAAAGAAAGAAACACTCAGTTGCTGAAGGCAGGCCACACCCAAGCTCTGCTAACCTAAGGGCAGGCTTGGAGACTAATGAAAAAGCACCTGAGCAGGGGGCAGTGCACAGGAGGAAAAAAACAGCTTTATAAACCCAGGGGAACAGGAAAGGAAGGAGGTTTACCGGGAGGTTCACCAGAGAGTTTGATCAGGGAATTGACCGGGGAGTTAGAGTTGACCACAGAGACTGCTAGGGAGAGAAGCACCCAAGAAAGACCCAGAGAGTTCACCGGGGAGGAGACCGGTGGAGACTTCCGTGGGGACTTCAGAGGTGAAGGCAACACCCCTAGAGAAAGTCAGGCTTGCAGGAAAAGTGCAAATAGTTCTGAAGCCAGCAGAGGTGTGGCTGGGAGAATTACTGCGAACAGCAGAGGGCAGTTTTCTACAGTTCATGAACCAGCTCTAAGGGTTCAAGCTCCCAGAAGGTGGGTGAACAAAAGTACAGCTAACAGTTACCTGAAACAGTTGGAGCATTGTGGCATTTAATTCAGAAAAAGAAGCTTCACCTTCCAGGTGAAAGCCTTGCTCGTAGTGAAAAGCCTCAGTGGAGAAACGTTCAGGAGCTTTTGGAGTGTATTGAGCCAGAAGCATTGCATGGAGCTTTAGAGTCAGACGTACCAGAAGAAATGCAGGTAGATTGCTCTGAACCTGTTACTATGTCTGAGGATTCATTAATGGACTGTTCATGGTGTCAAAGAGCTGAATAAAAGCTTCTGGAAAAGGAAAACCCTGTAACTTGAAAACCCCAAAAAGCATTAAGGAAACAGGGAGAGTCCTATAGCCAGGAAAGCTAAGAACCCTGTTCAATGCAGAGAAGACATTTACTTTTGTTTGAGAGGAAAAAGGATGTATTTGTTTGTTATATTGAGAGACAGCTGCATGTGTTGAGAGAGCCTTCTAAAGCAGTTTCAGTTTTGGTTACATGGAATTTTCTGAGGAATATTGTTTGGAGAAGAATCCTGTTACCTTCTGTTAAGCCTTAGTGTTTTGGAAAGGAAAAGAAGAAATAAATTCCTGTTCGCCTTTGAGAAAAAAACCTTCGGTTTCCATACTTTTGTTTTTGAACAAGTACCACAAACTACAAGTCCCAGAAGCCCATGCTCTGGAGGAGGATAACATAATCTTTATTTAAAGACTAACAAGGGCAGCCCTATGCTATAGGATATATATATATATATATATAAACTAAACTCCTACATGAATCTATACACAGAAAAAAAACGAAAAATGTTCTCACTACAGAACAAAAGGTTAAACCTTGTGCTGCCAAGCCTAATACTATTCCCCCTTCCATGCAGGGCTGTCTGCTTCCTCACCATGTCATTCTCCCCAGCCTACTCTCTGGCACGCGAAACTAACCGGAGGACAGAGACCTTCACCTCCCATAGCCGCTTTGGCTCAGCCGCATGCCTTCACGACAACTGCGGGACTCACTCGGGGGCCTCGCGGCTCGTCCTGTTTCCTCTGCTGCCTCTTACCTTGCAGTGTGTGGATTCACCGCCGATGCTCCTTCCTGCCGGGAATCGCGTGTCTGTCCTCCCGCCCTTGTGCTCAGCCGCCTCTCTAGGGCTTTGGCATTGAGGCGGGAGGCAGCGCAAAGGCCCGTTACTTCAATCGGAGGGTCCAGCAGCCATTTATTTATTTATTTTAAACCTCATTGATCCAAGCCGCGATAAGCCTCCTCCAACCCCAGTCTTCAGCTAATGAGGAGGAGGTGTGTGAGGTGCAGGGCAGGAAAAACACCTCTCTAAAGCTGGCAGCAAACAAAAGAAAAGTAAATGGGATTAAGGAAAAACAAAGAAAGAAAGAAAAAATAAACCCCTTCTAAACTAAGTCTCTCCAGAAAGCCTTTCTCCCTGGCTTACTGCTCCTTTCAGCTGCTTGAAGACTGAGTGTACTGAGGCTGGTGGGTGGTGCCAGTGGTATATATCCTGAGGTCATCAAAAGGATGACGTACTCAGTCTCCAAGCTGCTGGAAGAGGAGCACAACCCAGAAGAAGGGACTGGACTGGAGAGATGATTAGAAATGGGAGATATAATGATATATTGTCCACATAGATGTGATACTCCACTTTAAACTTATGGAAGTTACTACAGATTGGCTGGAGATAAATGTTAAAGAAAAGGGCTGATAGAGATAATCATTGAGGTAAGCCCCTCTTTTGTCTATATGGTTTACATATCTGTAAATCGATGTTGACTTTCTTGTTTAAGGCCACCTCGGTTTACATTAATGGAGAATCCTTATTTCCCAAGTAGAGAAGGTATTCTGCAAGGGTATCTCGAGGTGGAGTTGGTGTCTCCGGGTAATGCGTCATAACCGGCCAGAACCACTGTCATCAATTTATTCTTGCATTGCTGGATTTTTTGAGGGAGCTGCATGGATTGTTTGCAAGCTGTATCATGGGGGAGGTTTGTTTTATTGCAGCTAAGTCTTCCCTCAATTGAATCAATTATTTTTCCATAGTAGATAGCTTAAGATGGGTAGGACAATCTCAAAGGCTCCAAATTGTTTTCCTGAAGATTGAAGCACCACAGTTATTGCACTGTGTCTTTTGGGGAAATTGCTAGGTACATATGATCTAGATTGGCCACTGTTGGAAACAGGAAACTGGGTTTGATGGACCTTGGTCTGACCCAGTATGGCATATCTTATGTTCTTATGTAGTGTGTGTGGGGCAGTTGGTAGATGAAAAAACAACATAGAAGTGCTTTCTACTAAAAATATGAAAGCGAATGTGTGTCTTGGGTTTGACTAAGAACATCCAGCCCTGGGGAGGGAGGGTGAGAAATAAGTGGCAGTAAGCTACGAGTTTGACTTTCTAAGCCAGAGACCTTGCAGGGCAGCTGTTATCTACCAGAGCACGGACTTGTCTCTGCAATACAGGCCAAACATATTGTTTAAAGAACAGGCTGAACATTTTAACTCTTTTTTTTTAATTAAAGCAAGGTAATTTCTATATTGCATCCACTATTTTCTAAAGGCTAAAGAAATCTACATAGTGGATGCTTGAAATGCCCTCCCGATGGAAGTGATGGGGGCAAATACAGTGACAAAATCCAAATGGCATGGGACAGAAACAGTGGATCCCTGTAAAAAAAACAGGATAAAATAAAAATAAACATAACTATCTCTTATATCTCAAAAAATAGGGGTGACTTACACAGAGCAGTTAGTACACCTCTAAACCCAAGGCATGCGGAGGTGTGACCTGCACGGAGTGGCATGTGCACCGACTCTTGCCACCTTGCTGGGCAGACTAGTGGATGAGAGGCCTAGTGGTTGAGGCAAGGTACTTCAGGCCAGAAGGTCAGGGGTTCAAATCCCACTAGAAGACAGCAACCTAGGGCCGGAAGGACTGGGGCTTCTAGTCCCACAGGTGCTCCTTGTGGTCTTGGGCAAGCCACTTAACCCTCCATTGCCCATGTTCCCTGTACGTATTAGTGTGTGTGTCTCATATCCCCTCGTGTTAAAGGTATCCCCCAATTGTATTGTGACCGCTTTGATTGAAGGATAAGATGGTATACAAAACGGAATAAATAAATAAATACTGATCTTTATCTGCCATCATATACTACGGTATGTTACCATGTTAAACACAGGCAGTAAGTAATACAATGCAATGTGTGCCTTCGAGTCAGTCCTGACTCCTGGCGACCCAAAAGCTCCTGGGTTTTCTTGGCAGTGTCACCGGAAGTAGATTGCCAGGCCTTTCTTCCGAGGCAGTGGAGGGTTAAGTGACTTGCCCAAGGCCACAAGGAGTGCTAGTGGGAATCGAACCCTGGTTGCTTGGTTAACAAGCCAGTGTTCTAACCAGTAAAGCAGTGCAATTATAGTAACTCCAAAAAGACAGACGAGGTACAGGCAGCTAGAAACTATTCAAAGCAAGTAAAAGTAAAAGAAAAAGAATAAAAATAAAAATGTAGCCAGACAGATCCACTCAATGTGCTTCCACCCCAGTGCTCTGGAGACCGGATTTCTAGGGGAGGAGAATAAAGCCAGCCGACATCTAATGTACTCTGAGCACCTCCACGTCTCCCTGAGTGTGTTTCTGGTTTGTGTTTCAGATGCGGGTGACATTTGAGGACATCACTGTCTCTTTCTCCCAGGAGGAGTGGGAGTATTTAGATGAAGGTCAGAAGGAGCTTTACAGGGAGGTGATGAAAGAGAATTATGAGACTGATCTCCCTGGGTAAGGACTGTATAACTAAATCTGCATTTCCAGCAGACGGTGGGGCTGATCTGTTATACTGTATCTACCATTCTTCAAGGTTCCAGAGATAGGACACGTCCAGAAAATCTTCTCACAAAGAACTTTTCAGCCATATTAACAACCAGTACCCACCAGGTACAATAAGCAGTATTTTATAAATCATCAATATATAATTCAGCTCTAGATACAGAACCTACAGAGCTGAGTGGGAGATGAGTCTGGTGAAACCTGTGGTACTGGATTCAAGGCTCCCACAAGGATTGGCCTACCTTCCCCAGTAGATATATAGAAGGTTTTTCTAACTTCATCCCTTCAGGAATATCCTTGTACAGTACTTAAAAAATAATATAGTCCATCATATCTTCAATCAGTCTCTCTTCTACATTGCTTCCTGTTGTGTTCATGTATATTTCTCAGCAGCACATTTATGTTTGTCCCCTGCTTTCTTGAATTCAGATACTGTCCTCATGTCTACTACTTCCACTGGGAGACTATTCCACGCATCTACCACTCTTTCCATAAAGAAATATTTCCGCATATTACTCCTGAATCTATCCCCTTTCACCCTCATCCATCAGATGCTGCAAGACTGCACCCTCAGACACAGAGCCCAAATCGGTATAAGAAAAGAGAGCAGGAGGCTGAAACCCCTCCACTCTCCATCTAAAGGCCAATCAGGGCCCACCACAGCAACTTAGAAAAGAAATGCCTTCAGGTGCAGCTGCACCTTAGGCCCTTAGGCGGGGAAAGCAGGCAGATATGCAAAAAGCAGCTCAACCCAAACAAAAAACTGCCAACACTAAGCCCAACAACCTCAAAAAACCTCAACAACCTTGAAGACCTCGCTGCTGACCTCACCCCTATCACAAACAGAAAACTCTCACCCCTCACATCTCCTAGACACTTCGGATTGTATCAGGACACACTTTCAGCAAGTAAACAACAAACTGTAAGTACCACTCATCAGAAATGGAACTCACTGCTGAAAGAGCCCCACCCCTACCCTCCTATGATTCTACCAAAAAACATAAAACTTCTATAATGCCAGGGAATCCAATGTTGCCAATCAACCAAGTATTGTATGCCCTTCTTCTCATCTGGCTCCTACTCTGCCACTCATCAACAGCTACCTATACCATAAACATACCCACAGCAGCCCTACAACCTCCCCTACTACACATACCTTGTCACCCACACATATGGATGAATCCCCATAAGCATGCCTACAGACAAACCCACAGATTAATAAGAATTCAAACCAACACTCACACAACTGGCTACCACACCCAACACACGCTAATCACTCCAATTAACATTGAGCTAATCAATGCTAGCTCCATCTGAAACAAGAAACACCATCATAGACTATATTCAATATCACCCAGACTGACATCCTCTGCATCACCAAATCCTGGCTAAAAAGCACTGACCAGGTCATTCTATCTGAGATCACTCCTCGATCTCTTACTGCTTCAAACGTCCACACATCCACAAGAGAGGTGCGAATGAACCTTAAATTTAAAATATCCCAATCTCTAAGACACAAACACTGTGGCTTAATCACGATAGAAAACAGACACCTAGCCATTTGTCTTACTTACAGAGCCCCAAACGCTCCCGCTGATGAGACATCTGACATCCTCAAAGCCAGAGGTTTGGCCAGCTCTCCTCATAAGCTGCTTATACAACTAGACAACCTAAATCTGAGCTATGCACCTAGTAGAGAGAAGAAGCTACTTTCACAAGGCAATGGAATCACTTAACTTCTGCCAAACCCTCAAGGGCTCCTGTCACCGCTCAGGCTCTACTCTGGACCTCATCTTTGTCCCAAAGAACCTTCACTCACAGGACAGCATAACGACCCCTCTTGCCCTACCAATATCCTGGTCAGATTACCATGCTATACATTTCAAGGTTCACCACCCTCAACAAGGAAAATCACAGAGAATACCCCATTCTGAAAGAAGATTTAAAGCAGGGGTCACCAACCTGCGGCTCGCGGGCCGCATCTCTTCGTGCGGCCCGCGAGGCTCTACCCCGGTGCGGCCCACCAAAGATGCTGCTCAAAGTACCGGCAAACTCACCGACTCCTTCTTCTGCAGCCGCGGCTCCCTGCCTCTTAGGGAACCGCGGCTGTGCTTGTAAAATCATCGCGGAGCCCTTCCTGTCTTGACGGGCTCCGTGTGCAGCATTGTCCTGCCTCTAAAGGAAGTGGTAAACAACTTCCTTTAGAGGCGGGACAATCCTGCATGGAGCCCGTCAAGACAGGAAGGGCTCCGCGATGATTTTACAAGCACAGCCGCGGTTCCCTAAGAGGCAGGGAGCCGCGGCTGCAGAAGAAGGGAGGGAGCTGACATGGAATAATTTTCAGGTATGAGCATTGGTTTTTTTCGCGGGGGCGGGGAGAAGGGGAGTGCGGCCCGCGAGTCTACCGGTAGTCGGCTGTGCGGCCCGTGGCCCTCTGGAGGTTGGTGACCCCTGATTTAAAGGATATAACCAAGACCAACCTCTGCCAGGAATTTGCAGATCCAGAAGAGGCAACTAAAACTTGGAACTGCACCATCAATGCATCAGTGAAGTCTCCTTAGCACCCAAATCTTGGAAATAGAGAAGAAAGATCCAAATCTGCCCTGTGGTATTCTGACGCAATATCAGAAAAGAAAC
The DNA here is from genome assembly GCA_033557465.1 of Ichthyophis bannanicus. Classification (NCBI taxonomy): domain Eukaryota; kingdom Metazoa; phylum Chordata; class Amphibia; order Gymnophiona; family Ichthyophiidae; genus Ichthyophis; species Ichthyophis bannanicus. The sequence goes on along the minus strand of CM066031.1, from coordinate 37,073,386 downwards.
AAAAACTTTGCCAGTTAGAGCATAAATGGAAACATGACTGGTCACAAGCCACCCTTCTTCAATACCAGAAAATGCAAAGAGACTACAATGATCTGATCAACAAGCACAATCGAGAATACCACACCAACCTTATCTTAAAAATCAGCAACAAGCCTCGACAATTTGAAATTGTCCGCACACTCACGAAGAATCCATCCCACAAAGAAGACACTATCCATCCCCAGATCTTTGCAGATTTCCTCATCAACAAGAACTACCCTTAAGAACTTCAATACCAAACACATCCAACACCTCAACTGCAGAAACCAACATCAAACACAAATGATACTGAACTACGGAGCAAATATTCCACACATCACTGCCTTAAAAACCAGTACAGTGCCCTCTGACCCCTGCCCAGTCATGTGGATCAAATCAGTCAAGGACAAAGTTGCCAACTGTATCCAAAACACCATAAGCTCATCCCTATCTCAAGGATACATGCCCCCTACTCTCAAACATCCAAAAATACAACTCAACAACAGCTCGGATCCTGCAAATTTCCACTATTCCCAGCCTGCCCTTTCTATCCAAAATAATTGAAAATGTGTTGCAGAGACAACTGTAAGACCATATTGACCTGTATGCTTCTCTGGAACCACACCAAAATGAAGTTCATCCTAATCATAGTGTTGAGACTCTCCTCATACATCTGTTCAACATACTCCTAAGAGGAATCGACAACATAAAAACTGGATTCCTTATCATCTTTGTTATAATAAGTAATAAAGAATCAGATCCCGTGAATCCCTCATCAAACTTTTAATTTTTTTGTCGGACATAAATCGTGCAGGGCAGGTATTACAAAACCATGCCCCAGTACACAATACATATCCCTTTTATTCAAACCAGTAGGTTATGATAAATTAAAACTTCTCAAAAACCAAATCCAAATTGGTAAAAGCGGCACTTATCTGAAGACCATGCGCGACGTGCACGTTTCGGGGGTTAAACCCCTGTATCAAGGCCAGTTGAGAAGTGGCTAGGAATGTTTTGTACGAGTGGATCTGTGAGCGCTTGATACAGGGGTTTAACCCCCGAAACGTGCACGTCGCGCATGGTCTTCAGATAAGTGCCGCTTTTACCAATTTGGATTTGGTTTTTGAGAAGTTTTAAATTTATCATAACCTACTGGTTTGAATAAAAGGGATATGTATTGTGTACTGGGGCATGGTTTTGTAATACCTGCCCTGCACGATTTATGTCCAACAAAAAAATTAAAAGTTTGATGAGGGATTCACGGGATCTGATTCTTTATTACTTTGGTATATTGATCACCGTTTGGGTTTACAATTTTTTTATCGTCTTTGTTGACATCTCCTTGGCCTTCGACATTGAATCACACAGCATCTTCTTAAACCAACTAACATTGGACTTTACAGCACAACATTCAACTGGTTCCAATCCTATCTCACTGACAGACAACAAAAGGTCAAAGTTGGCTCAAACACCTCTACTCTCCTGCCTGCCCTTCCTACTTACAACCAGTTTGCAGCATTTTCAAGCAGCACAAAATTAACTATGCCATTTATGCAGATGACATCATGGTCTATTCCCCTATCCATCTCAACATGCCAGACTATACGGCTATCACTAAATGCCTGCAGAAGATGAGCAACTGTCTGGCTTCCAACAACCTCCAAGTCAACTTCAAAAAATCTGAGGTGCTATTCATAACATGGGACTCTTCCTTTACCCCCATCAGTCTCCATCATGGACACTCTAATCCCAGTAAAAGAGGAAGTATGCTACCTTGGTATCAGCCTTGATCACTTTCTAAACTTACAAGCCCACATCAACAGAACTTCCAGGAACGCATTCCAAAAGTTCACTATTATCCAAAGACTAAAACCCCTCCTCAGTCTGGATCACTTCTGCATGGTCTGTCAGGCAGTTATAATCCCCATGCTGGACTATTGTAACTCCCTTTTTCAAGATCTTCCAACTCAAACTACTCATCCCTTGCAACTAGCCCAGAACAAGGCTGCCCACATCATCACAGAATCCGCCAAACATGATCACATAACACTGCTCTTATATCAGCTTCACTGGCTACCAATTACCTCATGTGCCAGATACAAAACTGCCTTGACTATCTTCAAGATAAGCCGGGATTCTACAGGAACTGATATGCACAAAACTAAACAGCAGACCTAAGAGACAGAGCACCAGAGACACCATTTATTTATTTATTTAACTATTTTCTTTTATACCGCCCCTTCCAGAGAACAAGGGCGGTTTACATGTAACAGTTTAACAGTCTTGTACACATTTGTATACATTTTACATTGAACAATAGAAGTCAACTATTTACATTGAACAATAAATTTAACTTTGTAGGTATTAAAGCAAAACAAACGTCAAACTTTTTACAAATGTATATTTACAGTGGTTGTGTGTGGTGTATAGGGCAGATACTGGTGTAGGTGCTGGAATTTATTTCCTTTTATGTCATAATTGGGGCGTGTATGGGGAGGGGGACAGACATGGAGTTAGATTGTTGGGATTAAGGGAGTTTGTGCATGTGTAACCACGTTTGTTGTGGAGCTGGCTTTGGGGGAGTAGGGGATTTCAAAGTGTTCAGTGAACAGGTAGGTTTTTAATTCTTTCCTGAATTGGATGAGGTCTTTTATGGTCTATAGGGAGGTCGTTCCAGAGTGTAGGAGCAGTGAATGTGAATGCTCTGGAGCTAGTGGTTTTCTTAGTTTTCCGGATGGCTTTTTGTATGATAAGGGAGTGGGCTGCGTTTTGTCTGTGGGCTCTTGTCGAGGTTGGAGAGTGCAGTAGTGTAGATAGGTGTGAGGGGGCTATGTCATTTATGAGTTTATAGGTTGTTAGGATAATTTTGTATCTAATTCGGCTGTTTATAGGGAGCCAGTGGAGTTCTAGCAGTATTGGGGTTACGTGGTCTGTTAGGCGAGCTTTAGCAATTACTTTTGCACAGATGTTTTGAGCTCTTTGTAGAAGGTATGTGCTTTTTTGAGGAAGGCCTATTAGGAGACTATTGCAATAGTCGAAGTGAGGGGTGATCAGTGTACTTACTACAGATCTAAAGTCTTGTGTTTCGAGGAGTGGCCTTAGGTGCTGAATAGTTTTAAGTTTATAGAAAATGGTTTTTACTGTTTGTTTTATGTGTGGTAGCATGGTGAGAGTGTGGTCTATTATTACTCCTAAGTATTTTACCTGTTTTCTAACAGGTATGGTGGTTTTGTTGATTGTGATTGTTTCCGGGTAAGTGTTCTCAGTCATAGATGACCTTGTTACGAACATTGCCTCTGTTTTTTTGAGGTTGATGCTGAGGTACGAGGGCCGTTTTTTTTTCAACCTCCGATCGCTCCGTGCAGACGCTACGCGGGCAGCAGAAAGCGGGCATGCGCTGTAGGCGACTGCGCAGCTCTTGCACTACACACTCCGCCATTGTTGACATTCAGGTGTCAGTCGGCGTTGTGCTACAGCCACGTAAACATGTCCACCATGATTGATGCTCCCTCCAAGTGTGAATTGCGAAGTGTGATTCGTTTTCTACAGGCTGAAGGCCATAGTGCTGCAGAAATCCATCGGAGAATGAGTCGTGTGTATGGGGAAAACTTCATGAGTGATGGTTTTGGGCCAAGGAAGCAAATCTGTCATTTCAGATAACCTGGTGCAACGAGTTGACAGAATGGTTAAAGAAAACCGAAGATTCACCATTACTGCTTTGTCTACGGAATTTCCAGAGGTTTCAAGGTCTGTTTTGTACTCTATTGTTACTGAACGGTTAGGCTACAAAAAACTTTGTGCACGTTGGGTCCCAAAAATGTTGACGGACGGCCACAAAAGCGCTTTCAAACCAATGAGGACCTTCAAACCAACGTCAAGGACTACTTGAATTCATTGGCGGCAACTTTCTTTGCCGAGGGTATTGAAAAGCTTGTCCACAGATATGACAAATGTCTCAATCTCTTCGGTGATTATGTCGAAAAGTAACCGTAAGTGTACCAATCTTTTGGTAATAAAATTATTGTTTTATATGAACTTGTCTTTTATTTATAGCCTATCGGAGGTTGAAAAAAAAACGGCCCTCGTAGTTAGATTCCATCCAGGAGGAGGTCTCAGCCATGCATTCGGATAGTGTGTCATATGTAGGGTTTTTAATGGTTATGGGGATAGCAAGCATGATGTCATCGGCATATATAAAATGGTTAATCCTGTGTTTTTTAAATATGTTTGTTATCGGTTGCAGGTACAAGTTAAATAGGAGGGCTGAAAGGGCTGATCCTTGGGGTATTCCCTGTCCTTGGGGGAATGTTTCTGATGCTTGTTGGTCAATTTGGACGCGTATTAATCTATGTGAGATGTAGGATTTGAACCATTTAAGGACAGTCCCGCCTATTCCTAGGTTCTCTAATCTGTTGATCAGTGTCGGGTGATTGATGTTACCAAATTGGTGTGAGTCAAGTGGTTTGTGCTCATCAATGTGTTCTTGTAACTGAATTTGAATTGTTTTCTCTATTATTTTGGCTATGAATGGAATACTGGCTATGGGTCTGTATGAGTTCGGGTCTTTTGAGTCGAGCTTACTATTCTTTATTATTGGTCGGAGTGTTGTGAGTTTTAGGGCATCAGGCATGATGCCTTGTGAAAGGGATTGGTTGACTATGTGTTGTAGGTTTCCAGCCAGTTCATCTTTCGCACACTTAATCCATGATACAGGGCATGGATCGAGTGGGGAGGTGGTGGTGTTGATCATTGTTATGATTTTGAGGAGTTGCTTTTGTTCTATCAAATGGAAACTTGTCCATTCATGTGTGGTTTTGGTGCTTGATAGTAGTGGTGTCGGGGTAGTGGTCTTGCTTTTTAGTTTTTCTGCAAAATGTTTTGCTAGTGTTTGTATACTTATTGCTTGTTGTTTAGGTTCGGTGTTATTTGTTTTGGTTAGTGTTCTTACTATCGCGAATAACTCTCTAGGGCGGTTGATGGTTGAGTTTATTACTTTAGAATGGTAGTCTCTTTTTGATTTGTTGATTGCATTTTTGTATTCTATAAGTAAGAGCATGTATTGGGATTTGTTTTCATCTGATTTTAGTTTTCTCCATCTCTTTTCTTGTCTCCTCAGTTGTTTTTTTAGTTTTGTTAGCTCTTTCGTGAACCATTTTTCTGTCTTTTTTGTTTGTTTATGTAAGACTCGTGTGGGGACAGCTGCTTTTTGAATGGTTAGATTCCAGTGTGTTATGGTTGAGTTGATGTCTGGTGAGTTTGTGTTTAGTTTGGGTAATACTTTGTCGAGGAATGTGTTTTTGTCAAAGCGTACAAAACGTGAGGTATGTGGAGTTGTACTTGCAGTGTTTTTTGGGGCTTGTGCAGGTAGCTGGATTGTGATGAGATGGTGGTCTGACCAGGGTACTTCGGTTATATTCGGAGTGGTATGTAGTAGGTGACTGTAGAGTGTGGATGGGAGGAAAATTAGGTCAAGCATTTTACCTTTTTTGTGTGTAGGGGCATGTATTATCTGTGTGAACCCCATTTGTGTCATAGCATCCATGAAGTTATCTGATTGTGAGTGGTTCAGTGATGGAAGGTTCAAGTCACCAAGGAGTATGAGTGATTTGCTTTGCGATGCTGTGCATGCGAGTTCTAGGATAGGGGTGAGGTTTTTTTGATCGGATGATGGGGGTCTGTAGATGAGGATGAGAGCCAAGGTTTTATTTTCTATACTGTGGCGGCGCGCTGGCCAGTTAGGCGGCTGCCTAGTGGGGCGCACCGGTCATCACACTTCTTTTATTGCTCCAACGTATTAGCTGAGGCTCTTTTTAATGTAGTTGTGGCTTGCTTTTCAAGCAGTACGAGTGGATGAGGATCACAGGACAATTTGTGAAATAAATTGCTTTTTATTTTTCTTTGCGGAATCAATTTTGACAAATGACCTTGATAAGGCGAACAAAATAACAAACTGAAAAAATAGGATACTTTCTCCAGTAAATTTTCTCAGCAAACACTCTCCAAGTAGTTTTCTCCACTCTTGTTAACTTTGACTTCTTCAGTTTAACAAACCAGCATAATACTGTTAACTGCACAGTTCAACAAAACTTCAGTAGACAGTCTTGGACTCTGGTATTCTCAGCTGCTGCAGACTAGGATACAAATCATGTGCTGCCTCTCAGTTTAAAACCAACAGCCTTCTTATCCTGGCTTTAGCAGTGGTAAAACTGGCTGCTTTTAAACACGAGGTTTCTATCTTTTTGTCTGCCCTTCTCCTTGGCATTAATTGACCCCAGCACACATTATCTTCTTATCCTGTCTCATACAGTCTTCCATAGAAGCTTTAAACATTGCTTACACAAAGCCCACATTCCATTGACTCTTCTGAGGACATTGGACTGTCTGGATAAAGCTCCACTTCCATCTCCTCCTGTGAGCTGTAAGGCTCAGGGCTTGGGGCACGTTCTGGAACACTCAGCTGCACTTCCTTTAAAAGTTTAAAAAGCTTTCCCCATTTAAGATTCTGGCTCCCCTTTTTAACTGGGTCAGAACCTCTTGCCCTTCTTTCCCTTAACAACGCAACTTCAGGATTTATATGAGTTGCTTGGCTGGCAGAAACCCTCCTTTTATCAGGCTTTCTGTACTGTCTGTTTAAGGGCCCAGGACTTGAGCTGCTGTCTTCAGAATCAGACGTATAGTTCTGAATTCTTCCCCAGCTCCTTTCTTGCCCACAGCCTTGACACTTGCCTTGGGAATTGTGGCTGGTCCCTTTTGAACCACCAGGTCTCACAGCCTTGTAATGCTGTCTCCTCCCCTAGTCTCTCTGGACTCTCTGCCTCTCCTCGTGGCTTCTTTCCTGCAGTCTTTCCTGCCCTCTGGCCGTCTCTCTCTGCAGTCTTTCCTGTTCTGCCAGTTCTTGTTCTCGTTCTGCCTGTTCCGCTTCACTTGCTGAGTGATGCAGCTTAAATGTTCTGTAGCTTGTTTCCTTTTCTGGCCCCACCCCCTCTCTCCCTGCAACTGCTCTAGAGGCTGGGTGTGGCTTCAAGCTAGCTCTGCTATTGTGTGCTTTAGTTTCTCTTTCTGTCTGGGAGCTATGCTTTGGTGAGCCCATCCCCCGCTTATGAAAAAAAAAACTCTTTTTTTTTAGTTTTAAAGGGCTGTGCTGCCTGTGCATCACCACAATATTAACGATGTCCATTCCATCTATGTTATTTAAGTTTATTAGGGTGAATTGTAGGTCTTTTTTGGTGAGTATCAATGCACCCCCTCCTCTTTTTATATTCCGTTGGCAATTGAATATGTCATATTGATGTGTGGTTAGTTGGTTTAGTAGTATAGTGTCTGTAGGTGAGAGCCATGTTTCAGTAATGCAGATAATGTCAGGGGATGTGTCGTTTATTATGTCATTAATTACACAGGTACACTAAAAAAAAAAATTTTTAAACTGCCTCTAATGTTTCGATTGATTTTTGTTTTTTGGTGCGCTGAATCCAAATCTGGTAACCAATTTGCTCCATCACGTACAGATTTTTTGCTACATTGGGTTAGCAGTTTGAGGTGAATGTTTCAGATTGAGTGCGATCGAGATAAAAGTTTCTTGGATGAATTCTTTATACTAATTGTTTAGTAGTTATTCAAATAAGAATAAAGAAAATTGTAACAAGGCAGCACATAAGAATAGAGTAATGTCAACAAAACACACTGTGATGGTAGCAAAATTGTCTGCACTTAAAACAGCCACATACATGTGCACAAACATTGAGCATATAAGAGCGAGGTTAGACACAAAGCAAAGCAAAGAAATGTGCAAAAAATGTTGTACAGGTATGTATGTAAGAATAGAAAATGCAAACCGCACCATTGCAATACATGAAGACAAACACCCGATGGTGTGAAAATAAAATTCTAATAAATGAGATCCGACACTGTGGTAATAACTAGCAAATTTTTATTTCAAAGTTTAGTAAAAACACGATATTTGTCAACACAGTTTAGATTTTAAAGTCATTCTTGGGTCAATCAATCTCCTGGTGGGCCCGTTTCTTCTTCCCCCGAATGCTTCTCTTGGTGCGCTGCTTGGCGTATTTTTCATCTGGGGTTTCCTGCAGCAGCAACCAGCAGAAAGTTCCATCTTCCTTGGTACCTTCTCTTTGCGTCCTTGATGTCCTGGTGAAACCTTTCACCTTGTTCTTCACTGTACGCCCCCAAGGTTTTGGGAAAGTAGTTCACATGGGAGTGCAAGAAATGGACTTTCAGGCTCATGTTACAGCCTTGTTCTTTGAAGGCATTGAGCATCCTGGCAACAATATCCTTATAGTTCTCATCCCGCCTGTTCCCCAAGAATTTGAGAACATCATCCTTGAAGGAATCCCAGGCTTCTTTTTCCTTCTCAGACATCGTTTCAGCGAATGCTCCATCTGAAATGAGTTTCCTTATATCAGGGCCAACAAACACTCCTTCCTTTAGCTTTGCTTCAGAAAGTCGGGGGAACTTTGAGCAAAGGTACCGAAAGCACTCACCATCTTTTGGAAGGGACTTGATGAATTGCTTAATGAGACCCAACTTAATGTGGAGAGGTGGTAATAGAATTTTATCACGAGGTACCAAGCTCTCATGAAAAACATTTTTCTCACCGGGTCTCAAATACTCCCGAATTGGCCAGTCTTTTTTCCCCCAGTGTAGGTCGCGGGCCCCGGCTATCCCACAAGCAAAGGAAGCAGGGATATTTGGTGAAACCGGATTGCTGCTCTAATAGCATGGATAGAATTTTAAAGTCTCCACAAATCATCCACTTATGCTCATCATAACGAATCTTCTGAAGAATCAGGGCCAAATTCTCGTATTTTTCTTGGAGAATAACAGAGTGAGCAATAGGAACTGAAGCGAATGTGTTGCCATTATGAAGAAGAACACCTTTTATGCTGTCTTTTGACGAATCAATGAACAGCCGCCATTCAGCAGGATCATACTTGAGTTTAAACTTTTCCATCACTCCGTATATATCGTTGCAAAATACCAAATCTTCCTCTTTGCTGAAATACTTCAAAAATTGAGTCTCGCGGTTGCGGTACCAATAAAAAGTTGTTCCTGGTGACAATAGATTTTTCTGTTTAAGCCGAGAACCTAGCAGTTGGGCAGCATCTTTTGGGAGTCCTAAATCCCGGACTAAATCATTCAATTCAGCTTGAGAGAAAAGTTCAGGTTTCGGATCTGGTTCAGTTTCAAACTCGGAAGTACTGGACTCATCGGGAAAAGCCATCTGATGAGTGTCATCATGATCAGAACCGTCCACACAAATATGATCCAAAGATTTTGGTGGTTCAGGCACAGGTACTTCGTTGCTATGAGGCATAGGCCTAATTGCTGAGGGAAGGTTGGGGTAACTTATTACGTTCTTATTTTTTAAGTTGTATCCCTTCACAATGCAAGAGCAAAAATAGCAGTCACTGTGTGGTCTCTTTGTTCACGCCACATCATAGGTATTCCGAAACGAAATGCTTGTTTTTTACCTTTCATCCATAAGCGTAGATCTTCCTCACATGTCTTGCACACTTTGTGAGGAGCCCACGGTTTGTCTTGATCGCCTAACTTCAAACCGAAATAGGCGAAATATACTTTTTTAATAAATGCAGAAATGTTCCTCTGCCGCTTTTTCACGGTATATTCCCCACAAATAAAACAAAAACTGTCCGGAGAGTTGACGCAAACTCTGGCTCTGTGAGCCATCACAAATACACATCACTGCAAACTACAACTGTACTGAACCACTTCGGAATAAAGCTGGATTACGACTGAGCAAACAAAAGGTAATAATGAACTTGCAAGAAACTGAAATTTGACAGGAACGTTCATGTCGCAACCACCGTGTTTGCGCGCGCCCGCGAACGAGGCGAGGCGAACAGGAAAGAACATGCGCCAGCGTGAGTACTGGATTTAGCCCCCCGACTCCCAATTGTCCTGTTAATGTATAAAATGAATACAAAACACTCTAAAATATCATGAGGGAGTGTTTCTAGTTAGTTAACCATTACAACCTCTATTTTGGGCCAAGAAAATAAACTGCAGTCGGCTAAAAAGAAATTATGTGAACATTCCTTATATGGGTAAGAAATCTAATTTTGCAAGAAAACGTGACGTGATGGAACATTTTGGCTATTTTTCCTGGATTCAGCACCCCAAAATCTATAGGAATCAGTTGCAAAACTGGAGGCAGTTTTTTGGTAGTGTACCTGTGTTATTGGTATTTTGTTTCGTATGGACCGGATGTTTATTAGGATGAGTTGTAGTTTGGTGTTTGTATTGTCAGCTTGGTCAATTATATCACTAATGGGTTGGTGCTTTATTTGGATGAGACGGTGATGGCGTTTGTGTGAGGTGTGGCGCGAATAGTGATTGTGGGAGTTTGTGTATGTAGAGCTGTGTATTGGATTCTGGTACTGATTGTAGGTGATTGGGAAGTTATTATAAGGGTTCCGGTAAAGACCCGGCTGCGAACTCACCGCGGCCGGACACAGACGCGCGCGGGCGAGCCGAGGGCGGGGAGGGGGGGCGGGCAGAGAAGACCAGGTACAAAAAGCGCGCGCGGCGCTGCCTCGGCCTCTTTTGCCGCTCTCCCCACCCACCTTGCAGAGGAGGATCGAGCGAACAAGGATCGCGGAGGATCGAGGATCGTCAGGAAAAAGCCGACGGAGTTGCAACAGCTAGCGGACAGCTGAACGGCAAGTACAAAAATGGAACGGGGCCGGGTCAGAACGGAGGCCAGCAGCCAAAGGGCCAGATACGAAGGGGAGAGAGCATGGCGGTGGGTCCCCGGGGCCGGGTCAGCGGGCGTTGCAGTAGAGGAGGTGGGGGGGGGGGGTCGCCAGCCTCAGGCACACATCGATCGCTGGCTGAGAGGCGAAGCAGATGGGGGCAGCATAGGACATAAAGCCAGTAAGGACAGTATGTTTGCACAATCCCGATGGCGGGGCGAGCAGGGCGAGCCATGTGGCCTAGGCGAATATGCTGAGAGCACACGTGGCCAGGAACGGCTCAGCCCGTAATATATATTTAAAAAAATAAATAAAATTAATACAAAAAAATAAAAATAAATAACTAAATAAATAACTGAGCAAAAAAAAAAAAAAAAAAGGCTTAACTTACAAACTGAGACGAGCACCTAATGGAGCGTGGCTGCCATCTAGTGGATGCAGGTAAATGGTGCAGGCAATAAAAATGTTTCTGTTTTGTGGGGCTGTTTGGTTCAGTGGACAGAGAAAGGGACATATGTAGCCGAGAATTATTGGATGGGTAAATGTTGAAATGTACTGATATAGAGATATATAGATAGAGGATATAGGTATATGAGATTGATGCAAAAAAAAAAAAAAAAAATAATAATAATAATAATAAAAAATATGTATAGATATATATATGGATATGTATAGGGATATAGATATAGCAGTAACTAGAGATATCAATGCTATCAATCCCCTTTGCCTCATACAGATGCGTGGGGAGGGGAGCGCGGGATTGAGGGCGTAAGGGGGACTTATATTAATGCTACTCTCCCCTACCTCTGCATAGTAATTTGTGCTAGTTAAAAGATGCCAAGAAAGGAGACAGCAAAGGCCCCCAGGGCGCGGGGTGTCAAGGCTACACAGAAGGCAGCTCCAGCACCGAGGGCAAAGGCAGAGGCTAGTGCAGGCAGAAGAAGAGCGCAGAAGACCACCCAGGACGCAACTAGAGGCGTGGCAGCAGGGAAACCCAGACGCACCACTAGGAACAAGGGGCCGCAGGATACCGCAGCCCCTCCGCAGAGCACCGCAGCCCCGCCGCAGAGGCAGGGGCTGGACGACCTGATACAGAAAGTTCGAGAGCAGGTGGAGCAACACGGCCTGACCTCAGTTGGACAACGACTGGGACTGACAGGCTTCACGGAAGTGGAACCGCCAACAACGAGCAGCTGCGCAGCAACATCTAACGCAACTCAGGGTAAGTCCAGGTGTGAGAAGGGGGTGCCAGAGTTGTCCTCCTCATCATCTGATGAGGCCTCGTCGGATAGTGACGGGGACACCACATGGACACAGGTGATGCAATATGCTTTAAAAAGATTTAAGAGGAAGAAGAGTTCAAAGCAACCAAATCCACTAAGGCAGGCATGGGCGGGGCAGAGTCAGAGAGGGGAGGACCTAGGGAGCGCGCCAACTGAGTCGTTCCAAAGAACGCAGATGGATTGGCGGGATTCCAGTCGTGATCCACGATGCGGAGTAAGCTCCCTGGCGGTGTCAGTACCCAGAAAGATAAAAAAGTGGATTTGGAGACGGGAATTTATTGACATCTTCTCGCTCCTGCTTCGGGATCAGGAAGATGAATCTAGCAATGGAAAAGATAGGGATAAAAGAAGTGAGAGGGATAAGAAACCAAAAATTCCCAAGTCAATCAACAATTGGGTAACTGCATTCCATAGCTTTATGAGCGTGGTAATGGAGAAGGAACCCGAAGCGGGGCCATATTTGACTAAGTACCTGGACACCATCACCAGGGCGCATAAGCAATACGGGGGATGGGCCTGGCTGAACTATGATCTAAGGTTCAGGAGAAGCATGGCCGACGATCCCACCATAGCATGGCATCACAGGATTCTGGACATGTGGACGGAAGAGATGGCACCCAATAGACCCTTGTGGCAAGACGGGCCGACGCAGCACTTGCACAGTACGCAATGGCAGCAGCCTGCGCTGAACACACAATGGCGGCCAGCCCAGCAATGGGCAGGAAAAAAGACATGTCGACAGTACAATGCGGGGAGTTGTGCATGGCAGCCTTGCAAATTCAAACATGCCTGCGCAGTTTGCGGAAATGCACACCCCGCCTTCACCTGTAGGGCATCAAGGGAACCCAAGCCATTCAGAGGGCTGCAGCAACGCTCAGCCGAGGGAGTTGGCCCCAACACCCATCAGGCTTGAGAATATGCGGCCATGGCTGAGAGCCTACCCTAAGCGAGAGATGGCTATCAGGATTGAAGACGGTTTCGCGAAGGGTTTCCGCATCCCATCCATGATAACAATGAAAAAAACGCAAACTCGCTGTCTAAATAACCCACCATCAGTCCAAAAATACAATGACATCGCGCACAGCAAGATAGCAAAGGAAATAGGCATGGGGCGAATAGCGGGCCCTTTCCAGTCACCCCCATTTCGGGACATCATCATCTCCCCATTGGGGGTCATTCCAAAAAAGGAGCCGGGCAAATTCCGGTTAATACATAATCTATCATACCCAGAAGGCAAGTCAGTTAATGATTATATCGATCCGGCTTTATGCTCGGTGACATATGCGACCATTGATCAAGCAATCATGCTTATACGAAGTAAAGGGCCGCGAGCACAGCTGGCGAAGGCGGACATTGAGTCCGCGTTCCGGCTATTGCCGGTTCACCCCGAGTCCTTCCCCTTATTGGGTTTCTCGTTTAATGGGCAATTCTTCTATGATAAATGCTTGCCCATGGGATGTGCTATATCATGCGCATATTTCGAGCAATTTAGTACATTCTTACACTGGGTAGTGGAGGACCTGGCAGGCCCCAACACGGTGGTGCACTATCTGGACGACTTCCTCTTCATGGGAAAGGACTATAACGACTGCAAAAGGATACTAGATATCTTTGTGCAAGTGGCGCAGTCTTTCGGAATCCCATTAGCAAAAGAAAAGATGGAGGGCCCGACGGGGATCATCACTTTCTTGGGAATCCAGCTAGATGTGGCAGCGCACAGGTCACGCTTGCCGGCAGATAAAGTGCTGAAGTTGAGGGGCGATCTGCAACTACTGCACAGCCAGCGCAAAGCGACATTGCAACAATTTCAGGCAATGTTGGGCCTGCTGTGCTTCGCATGCAGGGTGATACCCATGGGTAGGGTTTTTTGCCGCCGTATGGCATGGGCAACGAGAGGTGTCACAAAGAGGTACCATCGCATAAGGGTCACCAGGGAAATCCGGGAGGACCTGCAGATCTGGCTGCAATTCCTTCGCACCTTCAATGGCCTGGCCTTCTGGCAAGCGCGACCAGTATCTAATGCCGAACTCGATTTCTTCACCGACGCTTCGGGGGGAATAGGTTTCGGCATTTACTATAAAGGGGCGTGGTGCTCTGAAACATGGCCCAGGGAATGGCAAGCCGAAGGGACCACCAAGGATATCACCTTCCTGGAACTCTTCCCGCTGATGGTAGCACTGTGCATCTGGGCACCCGGGCTGGCCAACAGGGCCATCACCTTCCATATCGACAACCTAGCGGTGGTATGGGCGGTGAACAGTATGAGAGCTAAGACGCCAAGAGTAGTAGCACTATTAAGACAAATAGTGTTGCTATGCCTGGTACATAATATAACCCTGAGAGCGGAACATATTGAGGGCAAAAGTAATAACATTGCCGATGCTCTTTCTCGTTGTAAGATCAAGCTCTTTTGCCAACTGGCGCCCGGGGCGGACACAGTCAAGACAGCGGTGCCCGGGAATATCTGGGAGTATGGTCCACCGAAGTATGGGAGCTCCTGTTAGGCTCCTTAGCGGAGAACACCAGACGTAAATATATCACAGCATGGGAACAATACCTAGCATATTGCGGAGAAGCCCGGATAAGGCCAGAAGACAGACTTGAAGTGGAAACGATCCTAAACTGGATTTTGCATTGCAAAAACAACGGCTACACAAAGGCAGCAGTGCAAGCCCGTTTGGCCGCAATATCCTTTTTCGCAAAGGCGATGGGTAAACGGGCCCGGCAGCAGAGTTTGTCATAAAAAAAGTAATGACAGGTTGGTCGTTGGGGCAGCCACGGCAAAGTGACCAACGCCGCCCGATTACCCATGCGATGCTACAGCAATTCATGGTAGCGACTAGTCAAGTGTGCTACGATGAGTACGAGACGAGGCTCTTTCGATGTGCCTTTTCCTGGGCCTTTTATGGGGCATTTCGGGTAGGGGAGCTAGTGGCTGCATCATCCGCAAAGCTAAAGACAGCGGGGGGGGGGGGGGCATGGAAAAACGAGATGTGAGCATACGCGAAGGGGCGGTGGTACTCCATCTGCGCAGATCCAAAACGGACAGGCAAGGAAAAGGGGCACAGGTGGTTTTGCAAGCGTTGCACAACGACCACTCATGCCCGCTAAGAAATGCCGTAGCCTACCAACAGGCACGGGCACAATCAGAAAATCAATGGTTCGTGCATGCCAACGGCGCCCCCCTATTACGCTTCCAATTCAGCAGAGTACTAAAACGGGTAATAGAACTAACAGGACGGGATGCAAGCTTTTACGGCTCGCACTCCTTTCGCATTGGCGCTGCTTCAACGGCAGCCAGCATCGGGATGTCCAGGGAGCAAATCATGCAGATAGGACGGTGGCGCTCGGATAGATACAAACTGTATATACGTCCGGCGCAATGAGGTTAGATAGGAGAGATAACAAAAAAAACAAAAAAAACAAAACAAAAAAAAAAAATTTAATTGCATAAACAATATAAATATGGAAGAGCAAACATTATCAGGCAATGTGTTAACAGTTGTAAAAAATCATTGTAACAGTGTGCAGTTATTATAATATCTTTTGATTATGATCCAATGCAGGAACGAGGGGCCGCCTATGGCCGCATGAAGCATGGATATGTGGCCATTCATTCGTTCACTGGGCGCAGAAGCGGACAAGGGACAGGCCACAGGGGTTGAATTTGGGATTACCCAGCACCGAGGTTTTGGTGGTATGGCTGGGACGACGGGGTATGATGTGGGACCAGCTAGTACCGTCCCTGATGCAAAGGCAGAGATCTTACGGGAACCCAAGGACGCTGGTGATCCACCTGGGGGGCAATGATCTGGCATCCACACGCAGCGTGGAGCTCACCAAAAAGATGCAAAGGGATATGCTGACACTGGCAAACACCTTCCCAGGGACGGCGCTGGCATGGTCGCACATCATACCGCGACGTGTGTGGAGGGGAGAGAACTCACACAAGGCATTGGAGAGGACAAGACAGAAAGTGAACAAGTGGATGACCCGCTTCATGGCGGCGATAGGGGGATACAGCATCAAGCATGACATGATAGAAGAGAGATGCCCAGGATTGTATAGAGCGGATGGAGTTCATCTGTCAGATATAGGAATGGACATCTTTCTGTGCGACATACAGGACATGGTGGAACTGTTATGGAGGAAGCAGGTGTTGGCCACAGTGGCATTTTGAGGAGTGGGGCCCCGTCAACAAGCGAGGCTTCGCTGTTGTCAGGGTTGGCAGAAAAAACGCACCCGGTGAGAGAGAACACAGCCTAGGCTTTAAGTACAGGGGGCAGGGGGCAGGAGAGAAACACGGACCTGCCCCCCGGAGAGAGTGAGAAGGCGACAAGAACACCGTGCGGAGGCCCCCTTGCCTTGCTTTGACGGCGGGCAAAAAGGGGGGTGTAAAAGGTAAGAAAGGTTGCCGAGTCTGCTTGAATGGCAGGCGTAACAGCTTGTCGGATGAAGGAGATAGAGAAGAACGAGGACCGAGGAAAAGCTTTGACGGCGAATTTTCCTCCGGCCACTTACAACGACTGTGGGGACATGGGCTGTGTCTCTCGAGGGGGCAGAAAGAAGTGGGACAGTGTTTTGTTGATGTTACGTGCATGCTGTGGCCAACAGTTTTGATTGTACTGTTAATAACCATTGTTGACAAAATAAATAGAAATATGTTGTTGAAAAGAAAACATCTGGAGAAGTGTGATGACTTATTGGGGGGGATGGGAGGGAGGGAGGGAGGGAGGTGAAAGGGTAGGGGGTAGGCTAGAACCCGAGGCGGTCATGCCAGTCGCGCGGCTGAGACCCGGCTGCGAACTCACCGCAGCCGGACACAGACGCGCGCGGGCGAGCCGAGGGTCGGGAGGGGGGGCGGGCAGAGAAGACCAGGTACAAAAAGTGCGCGCGGCGCTGCCTCGGCCTCTTTTGCCGCTCTCCCCCCCCCACCTTGCAGAGGAGGATCGACACCCTCCCGACCCACCCTAGTTAGAAAGGGGGGGGAATAGTCACGGCATGTGCGGCAGCAGAAAAAACGCACCCGGTGAGAGAGAACACAGCCTAGGCTTTAAGTAAAGGGGGGCAGGAGAGAAACACGGACCTGCCCCCCGGAGAGAGTGAGAAGGCGACAAGAACACCGTGCGGAGGCCCCCTTGCCTTGCTTTGACGGCGGGCAAAAAGGGGGGTAAAAGTAAGAAAGGTTGCCGAGTCTGCTTGAACGGCAGGCGTAACAGCTTGTCGGATGAAGGAGATAGAGAAGAACGAGGACCGAGGAAAAGCTTTGACGGCGAATTTCCTCCGGCCACTTACAACGACTGTGGGACATGGGCTGTGTCTCTCGAGGGGGCAGAAAGAAGTGGGACAGTGTTTTGTTGATGTTACGTGCATGCTGTGGCCAACAGTTTTGATTGTACTGTTAATAACCATTGTTGACAAAATAAATAGAAATATGTTGTTGAAAAGAAAACATCTGGAGAAGTGTGATGACTTATTGGGGGGGATGGGAGGGAGGGAGGGAGGGAGGTGAAAGGGTAGGGGGTAGGCTAGAACCCGAGGCGGTCATGCCAGTCGCGCGGCTGTGATTGTGGATGATGGGGATGTTTTTGTAGGGGCTTTGGTTGGTTTTGCATGTGTATATGTGTTGAGTTAGGAGAGTTATTAGAAAGAGAGTGAGAAGGAGGTTTACAATCTTAGTAGGAGACATTGTGTTCATTTTTGAGGTAGAGGGTTGAGTAGGGGGGAGTATTGCAGGGGCTAATGGTCTCTGATGGCATTGTGTATGTCTTCAGATATCAGTATATATAATTACTGGCAACAGTAGTTTTAGTTACTGGTAGCGGTATTTTCATTAGTTACTGGCAACAGTATATTCTTCTACTGGCGGGGGTACTCAGAACAGGTACTTATAGATAGGTACTTATAACAGTTTGTGAGTTGGAGGTTTACTGGCAACAGTGCATGAGGATAATTATTACTGGCAACAGTATCTCAAAATAACAGTGCAGAGAGGGTAATTATTACTGGCAACATGACTTCAGAGAATGAACAACAGCACATGATCTCGCCTAACCAACGTATGCATGAATTTGTTTTTGCACCACTGTACATAGCCCACTCTGTAAATAGATCATACCAATCTAACACACAACACGACACACACTCAATTTCCCCCACTGCATGTATAACACACTCACTTCACCTGATTGTTTGCTGTGATACCACCTTGATTATTAAGATAAGGCGGTTTAGAAATACTGTTAAATAAATAAATAAAATAAAATCTCAAAATAACAGTGCAGAGAGGGTAATTATTACTGGCAACAGAATATCAGTATTGATATCTAACAGCAGTTAATATAGGTCTTGAGAGAATGTCTTTTTTTAAATTGTTGTATACTTGCTGTGGATAGCGCAGTTGAAGGACGATCTGAGTCGTTGTGGATGATTATAAGCTGTTATCAAGTGCCCCGCCTCAGGCGCAAGCCCTGATGGCGCAAACTTTTATATCTTTCTGGTGCGCTCCAATTGAGCGGATAAGGTGTTGCTGCCGCTCCTGATGCTGGGGCTCTATCCCCGGGCTGGTGAGAGCTGTTGCTGGTGTCGGGAGCAGAGAGGACCACGAGCAGTCTGTTTAGTAGAGAGTTGGTCTAGGTTACAGTCTTTTTCCCGCCTGTCGTGCCCCGCCTACACCAACAAAGAGGGCTCTTTCGTTAGCGGCACTCGCCATCTGGAATTCCCTCCTAGAGAAGGTAAGGATAACAAAGGACTTAAAAGACGTCAGAAAACATCTCAAAACCTTCCTTTTCACCAATCACTTCAGAGACAATACCTAGTTGTTCCCCCTTATCTCACATGCCTAAAACAATATCTAACTCTTGTACATATGTTGCAATGTATATGTTTTGCCTCTTTGCAAACCTTGCATATCACCCCTTCCTAAGTTTACACATTGAGTTCTCTGTAAGGTTTATTTAACATAAACTGCTTTGATTGTATGAGAAGGCGGTATAAAAAACTTGTTGAATAAATAAAATAAATTGTCCCCTCATTGCAGAGCTTGCTTTCAATTGAAAGAGGCTCTCCTCCTGAGCATTTATACCACAGAGATATTTAAACATCTCTGCCATATCTCCTCTCTCACATCTTTCCTCCAAAGTATTTCTACTGCTACTCGTCGATACCTTGTCCTTGCTTGGTTTTAAGGGCTCTGTACTGTACTGGTTCTCTTCTTATCTCTCTGATTGATCTTTCAGTGTTTGTTCTGGTGGATCCTCCTCTGCTGCTATCCCACACTCAGTTGCTGTACCCCGAGGATCTGTTTTGGACACATTCCTTTTCTCTCTCTATACCCAGTCCCTTGGTACTAAAAGACTTGGGAAGAGATGAGTGCACCATCTTTACACTTATGACTCCAAGATCTACCTCTCTACAGCTGAATTATCTCCGGCAATCCAGGCCCGGATCTCTGCCTGCCTTTCTGACATTGCTGCTTGGATGTCTCACCGCCACTTGAAATTGTTTCATATTTTCCCTCTAACCCTCGTCTCCCCTATCTCTTTTCTCAGTCTTAGAATAATAAAACATTTGTCATCTGCCATCTAGAATACTGTAACCTGCTCCTTGCTGGTCTCCCTCCGAATCATCTCTCTCCCCTTCAATCTCTTCAACACTCTGCTGCGTGGCTAATCTTCCACCAGCCTCATCATGCTCATATTACCCATCTTCTCATGTCACTTCATTGCCAAACTACTACTCCTGCTGACCTATAAGTACATTCACTCTGCAGCTCCTCACTACCTCTCCTCTCTTTTTCTCTCCCTCCCCCTCGGGAACTCCGCTCTTCTTGCAAACCTCTTCTATCTGTGCCCTTCTCTTCTATTGCTAACTCCAGACTTCACTCCTTTCGCCTTGCTACTCCTTATGCCTGGAATAAACTACCTGAGTTTTTATGTAAGATGCCTTCACTGGCCCTTCTCAAACTGAGGCTCAAAACTCACCTCTTCGGCGCCACTTTTGTAGGTTGAGTTGCCTGATCTCCTTTGTGTTTCCTGTTTTAGAGCTCTTCCAAAAGGAGATTTTTGCTGTGTTGCTGCATAACTGAGTCTGTCTCCAAATAATTGTGAGTCTGTCTCCCCATATTTTGTCTTTTTTTCTAATTGTCCTCAGTGGTGGGTTCCTTACCTTACTCCATTGCTGTTAAAGTTTTAAGGTTTTAAACTTTCTCTTAACCTATCTGCAGGGGCTACCCCTCCCCCACCCCCTGCAGAGTTACTGTTGTAAACCTCCATTTTTCTGAGCTGCACGTGGGTTTGCTTACATTGCCTTCTGTTCTATAAGAGGAGGAGTGCTGTTTTAGAGCTCTTCCAAAAGGAGATTTTTGCTGTGTTGCTGCATAACTGAGTCTGTCTCCAAATAATTGTGAGTCTGTCTCCCCATTTTTTGTCTTTTTTTCTAATTGTCCTCAGTGGTGGGTTCCTTACTTTACTCCATTGTGTGTGCCAATAGTTCAGGAACAGCCTACTAGCTAGTGACACTTAGGTTCCCGCCCACCCTACCCCTCACCCCACCCACCCCAGGGGCTACATTGCCTATATAGTGGTCACAGACGTGCCATCTATCATTCCAAACTTGGGTTAAAAGCCACATCGTATTCTTCTTTTCTTCTTCTTCCTCTTCTGGGACTGCATAAACATGTCGTGTATTCAGTGCAATAACTGCGGTACGTTCATTCAAAGACAATCATCTGGAAACTAAGAGCTTGTCCTATATGTCTAAAGTCAGCTGCCATGCATGAAGAACTAACTCTACTAAGGAAAGACCTAGCTGCCATGCATATAGAAGTATCTCTACTGAGGGAGGAACTGGCTGCAATGAAGCACACCTCTCCTAGGATACAAACTGAACAAACTCCACCACCGCTCCCACAAAGAACCAAACGCCCCAGGAACAAATGGATCACAGTGGGTTCTGGTAGATTGCGACCTGTAACACAAAGACATCCTATACATCAAGAGATATCCCTGCACAATGCCTTCTCTGCCTTGGCTAATGAGGATGCCCAATTCAAAGAACTTGAAGGGCCTTTAAATGAGTCAGACAATGCCCAATCCCCTGCTAATGCACTAAATATGAAGAAAACCTCACCAAACAGAAAACTACTACTAATTGGAGATTCCATCATCAGAGGCACCAACTTGGGAACACAGTTCAAAGGAGAGAAGATAGTCATGTGCCTACCAGGCTCTTCAGCCAGCAGGAATACAAACCAAGTTGTTGAATTACTTAGTGCAAAAAGTGAACATTCCAAACTTGATGTTATTATCCACCTAGGCACAAACGACTTGGCTAGGAACAGTGCCTCTACAGCCCAAAAGGACTTCCAATCTCTGGGGGAGAAACTCAAGCACGTTGTTAACACTGTTTGCATTCTCAGAGGTTCTACCTGTTCTTGGTAAGGGGACAAAAAGACTGCATCGCATTAACAGCTTTAATACATGGCTCCAGACCTGGTGCAGAGAAGAAGGATTCGGATTTATTGGCAACTGGGACAACAGATGGATCAACAAGAGACTATACTGTGCTGATGGACTACATCTCTCTTCCACAGGGAAAAGAATCCTAAGTGAAAAATTCAGGCAGTATGTGGACATGCATTTAAACTAGGAAAAGGGGGTGACGGATGTGGAAGGTCAACATCTGCATGCCACCCCCAACAAAAGCAGAACAACATCAGAAACAGCCACACTTTTAAACCACACATCAAAAACATGTGGGAGGAAGTGGGCAGAACAAAATCAATGCAAAATACACACAAGCCAGGAAAGTGCTGGACAGCAATGAGCACAAATGCTCGAAGCTTAGCCAACAAAATTCCAGACCTGGAAGCCCTAACGGCAGAAACAGACTTGGACATTGTGGCCATTACAGAAACATGGTTTAATGAATCACATGATTGGGATATAGCCATAGCTGGCTATAATCTATTCAGGAGGGACCGAGGGAAAAATGGAAAAGGAGGAGGAGTAGCCTTGTATGTCAAAAGCAATATTAAAGCTACTGAAATGCAGGGGACATGGGGAAAAGAAGAAGCGCTCTGGATTGCGTTGGAGAGAGGAGATGGCACTGTCATCCATATTGCTGTAGTCTATAGACCTCCGACTCAAATTGAAGAGAGAGACAATGAATTGATTAGAGATATTGCCAAGATAGCATCAAAGGGGGAAGCAATCATATTGGGTGACTTTAATCTACCTGATGTGGATTGGATTACTCCTTCTGCACATCTGGCAAGAAGCAAAAGAATTGTGGATGCTCTCCAAGATGCATTATTTAGACAAATGGTGATGGAACCAACCAGGGAAAGCTCAACGCTGGATGTAGTGCTCACCAACGGTGATAGTGTGTCAAATGTCTGCGTGAGTGCCCCTGTGAGCAACAGCGACCATCACACGGTGTGGTTTGAAATAAAAGCCATGGCACAGGCCAATCATAGCAAGCTCAGAGTCCTAAACTTCAAATACACTAACTTCAATCAAATGGCAGAGTATGTAAAGGAGGAGATGACGGGGTGGGAAGAGATAAAGGAAGTGGAATTGCAATGGGCTAAACTAAAGGAGGCATTGAAAGGAGCAACAGATAAATATGTAAGAAAAGTAAATAAAAGCAGCAAGAGGAGAAGGAAACCTATTTGGTTTTCCAAAGAGGTGGCTGCTCATATAAAGGCAAAAAACACAACTTTTGCAAAATTCAAAAGCTTGCAGACCGAAGAACACAGAAATGAATACAGGATCAAACTCAAAGAGACAAAACGAGAAATAAGGATAGCAAAATCAAAGGCAGAGGAAAAAATGGCTAAAGATGTTAAGGGTGGCAACAAAAATTTCTTCAGGTATATTCGGGAAAGGAAAAAGATCAGATTTGGAATTGCAGGACTCAGAAGTGCTGGGAAAGGACTCGTGGAAAGTGACACTGAAAAAGCAAAATTGCTAAACAATTACTTCTGCTCTGTGTTTACTAAAGAGGATCCTGGGGATGGACCAGCTGTGACTCCCAAGTATAGGAATGGGAATGAAGTGGATACCACACCATTCACAGCAGAGGAGGTGTTAGAACAACTTGCTAAACTGAAAGTGGACAAAGCCATGGGACCGGATGGGATACATCCCAGGATACTGAAAGAGCTCAGAGAGGTTCTTGCAGGACCGTTAAAGGATGTCTTCAACAGATCCTTGGAAACAGGAGAGGTTCCTCAGGACTGGAGAATGGCTGATGTCGTACCTCTACACAAAAGTGGTGACAGGGAAGAAGTGTCAAACTACAGACCCGTGAGCCTTACCTCGGTGGCAGGAAAAGTAATGGAGGCGCTCCTGAAAGAGCGAATAGTGAACTTTCTGAAAACCAACAGCTTGCAAGACCCGAGGCAACATGGTTTTACCGAAGGACGATCTTGCCAGACAAATCTGATCGAGTTCTTTGACTGCGTGACGAGGGAACTAGATCAGGGGCATGCAATGGATGTCATCTACCTGGATTTCAGCAAAGCCTTTGATACTGTTCCTCATAGGAGGCTTATCAACAAACTCAGTAGCTTGGGGATGGGTCCCAAGATGGTAAACTGGATTAGAAATTGGCTGACTGACAGACGACAGAAGGTGATTGTACATGGAGCTCACTCGGATGAGAGGAAGGTGATTAGCGGGGTGCCCCAGGGTTCGGTCCTGGGCCCGGCACTGTTCAATGTATTTGTGAGTGATATTGCTGAAGGACTGAATGGAAAAGTCTGTCTTTTTGCAGACGACACAAAAATTTGCAACAGAGTGGACTCCCCTGAGGGAGTGGTTAACATGAAGAAAGATCTACAAAAGCTGGAAGACTGGTCTAAAGCTTGGCAACTACGATTTAATGCAAAAAAGTGCAGTGTCATGCACTTGGGTAGCAGAAATCCAAGAGAAATGTACAAGATAGGGGGAGAAAGGTTGGTATGCACAGTTCAGGAAAAAGACCTTGGTGTGATTATCTCTGCTGATCTCAAGGTGGCAAAACAGTGCGACAAGGCGGTGGCAAAAGCCAGGAGGATGTTGGGCTGCATACAAAGAGGGATTACCAGCAGAAAAGAAGAGGTACTTATGCCACTGTATAGGTCACTGGTGAGGCCTCACTTGGAATACTGCGTTCAGTTTTGGAGACCATATCTTGCAAAGGATGTAAAAAGACTGGAGACTGTTCAGAGGAAGGCGACCAAAATGATTTGGAGCCTGCGTCAGAAGCCTTATGAGAAGAGACTTGAAGACCTAAATATGTATACCTTGGAGGAAAGGAGGCACAGGGGAGATATGATTCAGACCTTTAAATACTTAAAGAGAAATGATGAACAAACAAACCTCTTCCAGAGACGGGGAACCTGTAAAACTAGAGGGCATAACATGAAACTGCAAGGGGGTAAATTGAAAGGCAATGTCAGGAAATATTTTTTCACTGAAAGGGTGGTGGATGCTTGGAATGCCCTCCCAATGGAAGTGGTAGGGGCGAACACGGTGACGGAATTCAAAAAGGCATGGGACAAACACAGAGGATCCCTTTACAGAAATAGGAAAAAAAAAAACAAAAAAAACTTAACCATCTAACTTCCAAACCATCTAACTTCCGAACCATATAACGTCTCAACAAATAGGGGTGTCCTATATGGAGTGGTGGGTTTACCCCTGAACAAGGATATGGAGAGGGGTGGCCTGCGCGGAGCGACAGGTGCACCTACTCTTGCCATCTCGCTGGGCAGACTGGATGGACCATGCTGGTCTTTATCTGCCGTCAACTACTATGTTACTATGTTACTATGTTACCATTCCCCCCCTAGCTGTATCCCGTGTCTTCAGTTACTGTGTTATCTGTCTTGACTAGATTTTAAGCTCTGACAAGCAGGGTCTGTCTTTTATATATGTGTCTGTGCAGCACTGCGTATGTCTTGTAGCGCTATACAAATGTTCAGTAGTAGTGGATGAGGGTCTCAGTAGTTTGTGTAGAAAGGAAGAAGAGGACAAATATTTCTGATGTTGTTATAGAGAACGAAGCGACAGGTTTTAGCCATGCTGCAGAGAAAGAGAGTCAAAGATGCTATGGAAGAGCAGAAGGGAGAGGCCGTATGGTCTTTATCTGCTGTCATATTTCTTTGTTTACATATAGAAGGTGCCTTGAACATTAGCCAGTAATTTGTAATTATTTAATTTTAATGCAAATTGCTTTGCTCTTTTGTATGAAAGGTGGGACATCAAGAGATCATGAAATGAACTGAAATCAAGTAAGAGATTAACTTTCTTCCTCTGTCACATTAATCACAGCTGATTGGTCAGAAATGTGGGATAATCTTAGAGCAGGGATTTTGGTATTAGGAGACCCAGAAATACCTCTGTGGTCCCAGCATGTGATTAGTGCCTTCTTTTTATGTCCAGCAGGTGACGGGGTCACACAGGAAAAGAAGAGAAGGGAGAAGAGAGAAGAATGGGGAAACTCTTTCACACACAAGGTGCACCCAGCACTCCACCTAAAGTCGCACACGCAAGAGAGACATTTTTCATGTACTGAGTGTGAGAGCCGTTTTCAATCATAGTGATTGCATAAGAAGCCACCTGGAAACCCACACAGCAGACGGAACTACCCCAACAGAGAGGCCTTCTACATCTTATAAAAGCCCTGAATGTGGAAGACTTTTCGCTCTTAAGAAATCTGTAACAATGCACCAGAAATCCACAGGGCTGAGAAAAGATTTCACTGTACTGAATGTGAGAAATCTTTCCTCAGAAACTCACAACTTGTGATTCATCATAGAACTCACACAGGGGAGAGACCGTTTGGTTGTACTGAATGTGGGAAATGTTTCCACAGAAAAGCAGCATTAGTGAGGCATCATAGAACCCACACGGGGGAGAAACCTTTTAGTTGTACAGAATGCGGGGAATGTTTCCCAAGAAAAGCACGACTAGTGCTGCATCACAGAACCCACACAAGGGAGAAACCATCTTGCTGTACTGAAGGTGGGAACTGTTTTCTCACGAAAGCACAACTAGTGCTTCATCATAGAACCCACACAGGGGAGAAAACCATTTAGTTGTACTGATTGTGGGAAATGTTTCATCACAAACTCAGATCTACAGAAGCATCATAGAACCCACATGGGGGAGAAACCCTTTAGTTGTACTGACTGTGGGAAATGTTTCATCACAAAAGCACATCTAATGCGACATCATAGAACACACACAGGGGAGAAACCTTTTAGTTGTACTGATTGTGGGAAATGTTTCATCACAAAAACACATCTAATGCAGCATCATAGAACACACACAGGTGAGAAACCTTTTAGTTGTACTGATTGTGGGAAATGTTTCCTCACGAAAGTACAACTAGTGCTGCATCATAGAACACACACAGGTGAGAAACCTTTTAGTTGTACTGACTGTGGGAAATGTTTCCTCACGAAAGCACAACTAGTGACACATCATAGAACCCACACAGGGGAAAAACCTTTTAGTTGTACTGACTGTGGGAAAGGTTTCTTCACGAAAGTACATCTAGTACAGCATTATAGAACCCACACAGGGGAGAAACCCTTTAGTTGTACTGAATGTGGGAAACGTTTCTTCACAAAAGCAAAACTAGTGCTGCATCATAGAACACACATAGGCGAGAAGCCTTTTAGTTGTACTGACTGTGGGAAATGTTTCCTCACGAAAGCATATCTAGTACGGCATCATAGAAACCACACGGGGGAGAAAACATTTCGTTGTACTGACTGTGGGAAAGGTTTCCTCACGAAAGTACATCTAGTACAGCATCATAGAACCCACACGGGGGAGAAACTGTTTAGTTGTACTGACTGTGGGAAAGGTTTCCTCACAAAAGTACATCTAGTGCGGCATCATAGAACCCACACAGGGGAAGAACAATTTAGTTGTACTGATTGTGGGAAATGTTTCTTCATGAAATCACATCTAGTGCAGCATTATAGAACCCACACTGGGGAGAAACCTTTTAGTTGTTCTGAATGTGGGAAACATTTCTTCACAAAAGAAAAACTAGTGCTGCACCATAGAACACACACAGGCGAGAAACCTTTTAGTTGTACTGATTGTGGGAAATGTTTTATTAGAAAAGCACAACTAGTGCTGCATCATAGAACACACACAGGTGAGAAACCTTTTAGTTGTACTGAGTGTGGGAAATGTTTCCTTACGAAAACATATCTAGTACGGCATCATAGAACCCACACGGGGGAAAAACCTTTTAGTTGTACTGACTGTGGGAAATGTTTCCTCACGAAAGCATATCTAATACGGCATCATAGAACCCACACGGGGGAGAAAACATTTAGTTGTACTGACTGTGGGAAAGGTTTCCTCATGAAAGCAGAACTAGTGCTGCATCACCAAATCCACACAGGGGAAAAACCTTTTAGTTGTACTGACTGTGGGAAATGTTTCCGCACGAAAGCACAACTGGTGCTGCATCACAGAATCCACACAGGGGAAAAACCTTTTAGTTGTACTGACTGTGGGAAATGTTTCCTCACGAAAGCATATCTAATACGGCATCACAGAATCCACACAGGTGAAAACCTTTTAGTTGTACTGATTGTGGGAAATTTTTCTTCACAAAATCATATCTAGTGTGACATTATAGAACCCACACGAGGGGAGAACCTTTCCTTGTACAGATTGTGGAAAATGTTTCCTCATGAAAACACATCTAGTGCGGCATCATAGAATCCACATCAGGGAGAAACCTTTTTGTTGTATTGAATGTTGGAAATATTTTGTCACAAAATCACAATTAGTGCTGTATCATAGAACCCAGATAGGAGAGAAACCATATAGTTGTATTGAATGTGGAATATGTTTCCACTGGAACTCAGAGCTAGTGATGCCGGGACTGAACACTGCCCCTCCTCTGCTCCTGCTCAATCGGGCAGTGGGAGCCCGTTCCAGCTCCTGCCCAATCGGGCAGTGGGAGCCGCCGGCAGAGCATGTTAAAAGCGGCGCCCCTGCACTAGGAGCGCCGCTGCCGGGACTGAACACCGCCCCTCCTCTGCTCCTGCCCAATCGGGCAGTGGGAGCCCGTTCCAGCTCCTGCCCAATCGGGCAGTGGGAGCCGCCGGCAGAGCACATTAAAAGCAGTGCCCCTGCACTAGGAGCGCCGCTGCCGGGACTGAACACCGCCCCTCCTCTGCTCCTGCCCAATCGGGCAGTGGGAGCCCGTTCCAGCTCCTGCCCAATCGGGCAGTGGGAGCCGCCGGCAGAGCACGTTAAAAGCGGCGCCCCTGCAGTAGGGGCGCGGCGGCCAGGACGGAACCCCGCCCCTCGTCTGCTCCTGCCCAATCGGGCAGTGGGAGCCCGTTCCAGCTCCTGCCAATCGGGCAGTGGGAGCCGCCGGCAGAGCACATTAAAAGCGGCGCCCCTGCAGGGCGGGCCCGCGCCTGAGGGCCTCGCCAGAGGGCCCTTTGGGCGTGGCCCTTAGGCGCGGCACGAAGGCAAGCAGAAGGGAACAACAACAGACACAGCAGCGCCGACAGCATCACCGCAGAATCAAACGAGGAGCAGACCGAGACGAAGGACGTCAGAACTGCAAGTAGAATTCGCACAGAACCTCACACACTCCACACCTACAAACTCCCACTTCGACCACCCACACCTGATCAGATCCAGCTCTCCCTACACCGGGCAGGCTCCCGCACCAACGCACCCTAGGCAGAGCCAGCACTCCATCCACGGGACAGACTCCCTCCACGGGACAGGCTCCCGCACCAAGGCAGCACCTACGCAGATCCGGCTCTCCATCCACGGGACAGGCTCCCTCCACGGGACAGGCTCCCGCACCAAGGCACCCTACGCAGATCCGGCTCTCCATCCACGGGACAGGCTCCCTCCATGGGACAGGCTCCCGCACCAAGGCACCCTACGCAGATCCGGCCCTCCATCCACGGGACAGGCTCCTGCACCAAGGAACCCTACGCAGATCCGGCCCTCCATCCACGGGACAGGCTCCTGCACCAAGGCACCCTACGCAGATCCGGCCCTCCCACCACGGAACAAGCTCACGCACCAAGTTCAACTCTCCCCAAACAGACAACAGACGAAGTCTCAAGAAAACAGGCTTCACCCTAACAGAACATCACAAGGGGGAAAAAAAAACAAAAAACCATGCACGCCACATACTTCCTACCACTCTACCTACTAGTCACACAACTCCTCCCACCAACCACACACCTCCACTACCCACAAGCAAACACAATATGGCATCCACCAACTGCATTACCATATTCAGAACCACAGCACACACACAAAGAGACACTCAGGGCTTACCAGGCAAAGCGACCAAACAGACACAAATCAAACTCCCACACATGCACAAAGGAACTCATGGAACAGCAACCTCAGCAACGAAAACAACAACGATTGAGCTCATAAACGCCAGATCCGTCTGCAACAAGATACACACTATTGTAGACCACATAGAAGAGCGACAGCCTGACATAATATGCATCACAGAGACATGGCTCAACCCTACCGACAACGTACTACTCAACCAACTAGTACCGGACAACTACTCAGCGTACAACTGCCCACGCACCCACAAGCGAGGAGGAGTCCTGATAATAGCGAAAACAAAGCTAAAGTTCAAGACACAGAACTTCACCGATACACAGCAATGTAACACAATTAGCATCAAAAACAAGAACATTGCAATCTGCCTAACCTACAGAGCACCCAGAGCTCCACCCGATGAACTAGCCCTCACTCTCGAAGAAGCCTGTGCCATAACAACAAACAACAAACCAGCGCTAATGATTGGAGACTTCAACCTCAAGTCCACCAATGCCAAAGCCGCAGAGGCCTTCCTTCAAGCAATGACCTCACTTCAATTCACACAGATAATCAATGCACCAACACACAGACATGGATCATCCCCAGACCTCATCTTTGCATCCAATACCTAACATCAAGAGACCTAATTTTCTCCACCCACCATTACCCCAGTGCCATGGTCTGACCATTACTTAATCGAGACCAAGCTACGATATCAAGAGGACCAGACGAACGAAAGAGCTAACATCTCACACACACAAAGGCGATTCAAGCATTTCGACAGGGACGAATTCATACAGGACACAATACAACACTTGAACGTTACCACAGACGACCTGGAGGAACAAGTTTCCAGCTGGAACAGCATTCTAGCTAACGCCGCCAAACCATCTGGTGACGGGATCAAGAAACAACACCACCAACAATAGACAAACAAGCCATGGTACTCAGCAAAAATACGACAGGAAAAGAGAGGGCTCAGGAAGATTGAACGGAGATGGAGAAAAAACAAAGCAACCGCCGACCAGCATCTTTACCTAACAAAGCAAAAACAATACAATGAACACATCAACCAATCAAAGAGGGAATTCCACACAAACATGATAAATACTTCCATCAACAAACCCAGAGAGCTTTTCGAAATAGTAAAGATCCTCACCAAAAGAGCAAACAACAGAAGGCGAAGTACAAGTTGATCCACAGGATTTCGCCGATCACATCAAGACCAAATTTCACTCCACAGAGCGAACAACAACTAGTGGGACCACCAGGTCGGACGTACACCCCAAAACCTGGGGCCACATTCTACTCACCCTCAACAGAACAGATATCCCACATCATCTCTACAATCAATAAAAGCACTGCCCCTACAGACCCGTGCCCAGTGTCTTGGGTCAAAGCCACCAAATCCTGCTTCATCCCCACCATACATAATATGGTACACAACTCACTCATTCAAGGACTCATGCCAAAGCAACTAAAGCTTGCCTCAGTAAGACCAATCATAAAGAAAACAAATCTCGACAAAAAAGATCCAGCAGCATACCGACCAATCTCCAACATACCCTTCCTTGCAAAAATCATCGAAAAAACGGTTCAACTACAACTTCAGGAAAACACATCGACAAACAAGAAACACTCGATGACAACCAACACGGATTTCGTCCCAATCATGGAGTCGAAACGCTACTGATCTACCTCTTCGACAGCATCCTAAGAATAATCGACAACACCAAGAATGGAATCATAATGATCTTCATCGACATCTCCTCAGCCTTCGACACAGTGGACCACAACACCCTCCTGGAAAGACTAAAGAACACCGGTATACACGGTATCACATTAAAATGGTTCCACTCGTACCTAACCGAAAGACACCTACAGGTCAAATCGGGACACAACACCTCCCGACCCATAATCGTCCGACAAGGAGTACCTCATGGATCCGCACTCTCAGATCTCCTTTTTAACATCTTCATACTACCAATTTGCATTATCTTGAAAAAGATCAACATTCAATACACAATATATGATGACGACATAATGATTTAAACCCCAATATCAATCAACAACCAGGACTTCTCTAAGATAAACAGACTGCCTCACCCCAAATGGAGAGTTGGTGTCAAAACAACAACCTAGCAATAAACTACAACAAGACCGAAGCCTTAATCATCACCCGGAACCAAAGCTTCATACACCCACCAAATTTAAAGATACAAAGCACCACTATACCAATAAGATCAGAAGTGAGATACCTCGGAGTTACTCTGGACAATAAACTCAATCTCAAACCACACATAGACAAAACAATCCAAAAAACCTACTACAAGATGCGAATCATCAGGAGACTGAAGCCGCTCCTCGCCCCAGAACACTTCCGTACCGTCTGTCAAGCACTGATAACCCCACTACTGGACTTCTGCAATCCGATATACCTTGGACTACCGAAACAAGCCCCTCAAGCCTCTACAACTAGCACAAAACACTGCTGCACGAATCATATCAGGAACTGCAAGACAGGAGCACATCACACCCACCTTAAAGGACTTACACTGGCTTCCAATCGGGTGCACGCATCAAATACAAAACTATCATAAACCTATTCAAGATAAAACACCACACATCAGCCAACAGCCTATACACCCTCATACAATCAGACACCAGTACGTACGCGTCCCAGAAGAAAACAAACCCACAACCGAGTCAGCACCCCAAGTGAATACAAACACACACGCAAGGACACAACAGACAGAGCACTCTCAATGGCCGCTCCAACAATATGGAACAAACTCCCGGACGAATTGAGGGCCGCTACAGACCTCAAAGACTTTAGAAAACAGCTGAAAACCATGCTGTTCATAGAACACTATGGACACATCACATAACTTCAGAGAATGAATAACAGCACATGATTCCGCCTAACCAATGTATGTATGGAATATGTTTTTGCACCACTGTATATAGCCCACTATGTACATAGCTCATAACAATCTAGCACACAACACAACACACACTCAATTTCACCCACACTGCATGTATAACACACTCAATTGAACTGATTGATTGCTGTGATACCACCTTGATTATTAAGATAAGGCGGTTTAGAAATACTGTTAAATAAATAAATAAATAAATCATAAAACCCACAATGGAGTGTGGGAGATATTTCTGCACAAAATGAAGACTAGTGAGGCATCATGGAACTCACACTGGGGAGAATAAACTGACATTCTGGTAGTCTTGAATAATATATAAAAAAATATTGATAATAGAGGTGTTTGTTCCAAATCATTATTCTCTGAATTGCGTGGAGAGGAAGAAGATCCTGAATACCAGGAGGTGCAGTCAGAGACCAAGAAAGTGTGGCAGAATGATATGGTAATCTTTCCCATTGTACTAGACATGACAAGCTTGATAAACTGTTCATACCTGTTAAACTATTCAAACCTCACTTGGGTTGCAGTTTGTCATGCTGTGAGGGCTTGTGTGCATCAGTGATGCTGAGCACTTCCAATAATTTACTTACTACCAAAGTCATATTAACCGGCCTGTAGTTTTCTACCACATCCTTACTTCCAACTTTTGTATAAAGGGACCACATGATCCTCTTTCCAGTCCTTTGGCACCACACCTGACTCCAGCGAAGCATTGACAGGGTCACTCAGTGGAGCTGCTAGAACTCCCCACGTTCCCCTCAGTATTCTCAGGTGTATCCCATCCAGTCCCATCACTTTGTCTACTTTAAGTTTTAGCTAGTTTTCTCAGAAACAGTCTTCTGAAAAATTTTCAAGATGTCCCTCACTTCTGTTCCTGTTTGTGAGTGTTTTCTGAGGTCCTGCTCCTGGTTCTTCATCTGTGAACACAGAACAGAAATATTTATTAAGCAATTCCGCTTTATCCTCATCAGCTTCTACATATTCCTTCCCTTCACCCGTGAGTCTGACAATACCAATTTTTGCCCTTCCTCTTCTCAATAACATATCTGAAAAATGTCTTATCTCCCCATTTTATTGCATTGGCTATTTCCTCCTCTTTTTGAATCTTTGCTTTCCTGGCTATTTTGCTAGCTATTCTAAGTTTTTCAAATACAGATGTTTGTCTTCTCTCTGTGATTTCTTGTATTTTATGAGGGCCTCCCTCTTTTTCTTCACATTTTCAGCTACTTCTTTAGAAAACCATAGTGGTCTCCTTTCCTTTTACCTTTATTTATCATTTTAACTTAAAGGTTGGTTGCCCTTAAAATATCCCCTTTCAGTTTTTGCCCACTGTTTTTCTACATCCCCAGCTGTTCCCCTCCTGCTAACGACTCCCTGAGATATTGGACAACCTACCACAAAATCTGAACCCTGCAACACCTGCACCCCCTACTGGAACCTCAGGACTTCTGTATGGCATTCCAGGCCATCATCTCACCACACTTTGATTACTGTAACTCAATTTAACATGGCTCAAAATTTCAACACTGCTCCCCACTACATATTGCATTACATACAGCTGCATGCATCATTCAAGGAGCCCCTAAATATGACAGCATAATCCCTATTCTGTGACAACTCCACTAGCTTTCCCCTGCAAAGCCACATCAGATACTAAATACCATTCTTAACTTTCAAAAATATCAACAACCAATCCTCCTCCCATCTACAAACTCTACTAAACACAACCAAAACCAATAGACAAAGCACTAAAAACAGAGGGCCCAATATTCAAACCAGGAACTTGTATTACCACAATTGATAAACTGAAGAGTAGCTAATCAACTGGACCAGATGGTATACATCCAAGGGTGTTGAAAGAACTGAAATATGAGATTGCAGACATACTATTAGTAATCTGTGAACTATCATTACAATCATATGAAATAACTGAAGATTGGAGGATGGCCAATGTAACACCAATTTTTAAAAAGGCTTTCAGGGGTGATCCGGTAAACTACAGACTGGTGAGCCTGACATCAGTACCAGGAAAATTGGTATAAACCATTTTTTTTGTGCCATCACATCAGTGTTGAATCATAGCCACCCAGCTACCTCTGGGTTTTCTTGGCAATGTATCACTGGAAGTACATTGCCAGCCTTTTTCTCCAAGGCAACGGAGCATAAAGCAACTTGCCTAAGGTCACAATGAGTTTTAGTGGGAATTGAACTGTTGATTTTCTGGGTAGAAGGCAGCTGCTTTAACCACTAGGCTACTCCTCCACCATTATAAAAAAAAAATAATTACCAAACATGTAGACAGTCAGGGTTTAATGGGAGACAGTCAACATGGCTTTAGCCAAGGAAAGTCATGTCTTACTAATTTGTTATGGTTTTATGAAAGTGTGAATAAACAGGTAGACAAAGGTGGGTTGGTCAATGTAGTGTATCTAGATTTTCAGAAAGCCTTTGTCAAGGTCCCTCATGAAAGACTTTTGGTGAAATTAAAAAGTCATTGGATAGGAGGCAATGTACTATTGTGGATCAGGAACTGGTTAAAAGATAGAAAGCAGAAGGTAGGGCTAAATGGCCAATTTTCCCAATGGAGAAAGGTGAATAGTGGGGTACCCCAGGGATCTGTGCTGGGTCTGCTGCTTATTAACATGTTCGTAAATGACCTACAAAAGGAAATAATGAGTGAGATAATCAAATTTGCAGATGAAACAAAATTATTCCAAAGCTGTAAAAACTCAGGAGGATTGTGAACAATAGCAAGAGGACCTTGATAAATACAAAGACTGAATGCTCAAATGGCAGATGAAATCTAATGATGACAAGTGAAAATGTATGCACCTAGGAAAGAACAACCTAAACTATGGTTACACGATGCAAGGTTCCACATTAGGAACACCACCCAAGCAAAAGATTTAGGTGTCATCATAGATAACATGTTAAAACCCTCTGCCCAGTGTGCAGCGGTGGCCAAGAGAGCAAATAGAATGTTAGGTATCATAAGGAAAGGAATGGAAAATAAAACAAAGATATTATAATGCCTCTGTATCGTTCTATGGTGCGATCACACCTTGAATATTGTGTGCAGTTCTGTTCACCGTATCTTTAAGAAGAATATAGTGTTATTAGAAAAGGTACAGAGAAGAGCCACCATAATGGTAAAGAGGATGGAAGGATACCCCTATGAAAAGAGGCAAAAAATGTTGGGGCTCTTAAACCCAGAAGAAAGATGGCTGAGGGAAGATATGATAGAGGTCTATAAATTGATGAAGATAGTGGAACGGGTAAACGTAGATCAATTGTTTACATCATCAGAATATAGAAAGACTAGGGGACATGCAATGAAGCTACAGTGTAACCTATATAAAACTAATAAGAGAAAATATTTTTTTCACTCAACACATAACCAAACTCTGGAATTTGTCTACTAGAGGCTGTTATAAAAGTTGTTAGTGTAGCTTGGTTTTAAAAAAGGTTTGGAGAAGTTCCAGGAGGAAAGGTCCATAAACCATACTTAAAGGGGCCGCAGGAAAGCCACTGGTTGCCCCAATACAAGTGCTTTCACACTGCAGCTCATCACTACCTTTCCTCTATTTTTCTTTCCCTACACCTGTCCTGGGGAACTCCGCTCTTCTTGCAAACCTCTTCTATCTGTGCCCTTATCTTCAATTGCTAACTCCAGACTATGCTCCTTTCGCCTTGCTTCTCCTTATGCCTGGAATAAACTACCTGAGTGTGTACATAAATGTTTCTGATGTTGTTATAGAGAAAGAAGTGGCAGGTTTTACCTATCTTTTGGATGCTGCAGAGAAAGAGAGAGTAGAGTCAAATATGGTATGGAAGGGTAGAAGGGAGAGGCTGTATGGTCTTTATCTGCCGTCATATTTCTTTGTTTACTTATAAAAAGTGCCTTGAATACTGGCCAGTAATTTGTAATTATTTAATTTTAATGCAAATTGCTTTGCTCTTTTGTATGAAAGGAGGGACATCAAGAGATCATGAAATGAAATCAAGTAAGAAATTAACTTTCTCCCTCTGTCACGTTAATCACAGCTGATTGGTCAGAGATGTGAGATTTTGGGAGCAGGAGACCCAGAAATACCTCTGTGGTCCCAACATGTGATTAGTGCCTTCTTTTTATGTCCAGCAGGTGACGGGGTCACAAAGGAAAAGAAGAAAGAGGAGAAGAGAAGAATGGGGAAACTCTTTCACACACGAGGTGCACCCAGCACTCCACCTAAACTCTCACATGCAAGAGAGACATTTTCCATGTACTGAGTGTGAGAGCGGTTTCACTCATAGCGATCGCATAAGAAGCCATCTGGAATCCCACACAGCAGAGGGAACTACCCCAACAGAGAGGCCTTCTACATCTTTTAAAAGCCCTGAATGTGGAAGAAATTTTGCTCTTAAGAAATCTGTAACAATGCACCAGAAAATCCACAGGGCTGAGAAAAGATTTCACTGCACTGAATGTGAGAAATCTTTCCTCAGAAACTCACAACTTGTGGTGCATCATAGAACCCACACGGGAGAGAGACTGTTTAATTGTACTGAAGGCTGAAGACTGTGCTCAAAGGAACTCATTTTGCCTCTGAAGAAGAGATCAAGGCCACTGTGCTGAGGGACCTCAAGGAGGAGGACTTTACCGAGTGCTTCTGTACGTGGCCGAAGTGAATGCAGAAGTGCATTAACTCTGGGGGGCATTACTTTGCAGGGGACAATTCGTAATTTCTCTGTATTTAGAGAAAAAGGGATCCTCTGTGTCTGTCCCATGCCATTTTGAATTCTGTTACAGTATTCGCCCCCACCACGTCCATCGGGAGGGCATTCCAAACATCAGCCATCCTTTCAGTGAAAAAGTATTTCCTAGCATTGCCTTTCAATTTACCCCCTTGCAGCTTCATGTTATACCCTCTAGTTTTATAGTTTCCCCATCTTTGGAAGAGGTTTGTTTGTTCATTAATACTCTTTAAGTATTTAAAGGCCTGAATTATATCTCCCCTGTCCTCCCTCTCCTCCAGAGTGTACATATTTAGGTCTTCAAGTCTCTTCTCATAAGTCTTCTGACACAGGCTCCAAACCATTTTGGTCACCTTCCTCTGAACAGTTTCCAGTCTTTTTACATCCTTTTTGAAATATGGTCTCCAAAACTGAACACAGTATTCTAAGTGAGGCCTCACCAGTGACTTATACAGTGGCATTAAGTACCTCTTCCTTTCTGCTGGTAATTCCTCTCTGTATGCAACCCAACATCCTCCTGGCTTTTGCCACCACCTTGTCACACTGTTTTGCCGCCTTGAGATCCTCACAAATAATCACACCAAGGTCCTTCTCCTGGTCCATGCACACCAACCTCTCACCTTCTATGGCATATTTTTCCCTTGGATTTCTGCTTCTCAAGTGCATATTTTTCCTTTGGATTTCTGCTTCCCAAGTGCATGACACTACATTAAATCTTAACTTCCAAGCATTTAACCATTCTTCCAGCTTTTTTAGATCTTTCCTCATATTATGCACTCCCTCAGGGGAGTCCACTCTGTTGCAAATTTTAATGTAGATTTTGCAATAAAACATTTATGGGACAGTCTTGTTTCTTTTTTTATCAAACCTCGTATATAGCATAAAAGATGTACAATATACGTAATGGAAAGATACATTAGCAGAGCTGGAATGTTACATTTGTAGAGCTCCCAAAAATGGGGAACTAGCCTGTCTTACCACACTTGTTTTTTTCTCACCTGTTTCCCCATACAGATTGTTGTACATTCTTTGCAAAGTTAAGTTAGAGCTTTCTCCAAGTTTTGCAAGTGACCCTGCCTCTGTATACTGTCACCTACACTTACAGGAAGCATACTTATAGTCACTTGTGATATACACAATATTCCCTCTAACATTTGCAAAACGGGGAAAATCAAAAGTTAGAGGTAATATTAAAGGAGTTTTCTCAGGGAAGATGGGACAGACATCCATTGGGCTCCATGGAAAAAAGGAGACTGAGCAAGATGGCACCCTTGGGTGGGAAGGGGACTATGCACGCATGGTAGCATTCCCAAAGGCTTTCTTGAAAAGCTGGGGAAATGCTCCATGCGGGCTCCGTGGTGCCGACTTCACCCATATGTGAGGACTGACTTCCTGCTTGTTCCTGAAGTAACCCCAAGACCACCCTATTCATGGAGCACTTCGGACCCACCACATGAACTCTTCCTATCCACCACTCCCCGAAGCCTTCACTTTTTACATCCCTCCCCCCCTCCCCCACCCCAGGCTCACTCCTTGGTTAGATATCCACACATCCATTCTGCTGCTGTTTGCTGTACACACAAGGTGTTCCACTGTATTATAGTTTATCTCATGTAAAAGGTATATAGGTTTTGTTGCAGTACATAAATTCTCATTTTTTCTTGTAACAACTTTGTAGCCATCATTAAATAGACAGTGCAGTATAAAAGAACAGTTAAACAAATCAATAAATGAATAAATAAAATCTTGAAAGAGCAGGACCTACAGCCAGATTACTAGTGCCTGATGGGGCAGAGGTGTGAGAGCAAAACCATTGAAGAAATTCAAAAAGGCATGAGGAGGCAATCAAAGGAAACTTAAATAACTTTTGCACTTCAGCAACTACTGTAGAAGAGGGTAACCTGCACAGAGTAGTGTAAACAGCACTAATCAAAGACATAGAGTAAATGGGGGTGCATCCTGCACAGAGTGCGGTGAACAACTCCGGCCATCTCATCGAGCAGACTAGACATGCCCATTTTTATTTTTTAATAGTTTCTTTTTAATATACCGCTTTTTCATTTAATTAAAGCAGTTTATGTTGTAACTTGAACTTGGCAATGTACATTAAATAAGAATATTGATAACTTGGATTTTTCTGAGGCAATGGAGGATTAAGTGACTTGCCCAAGGCCACAAGGAGTGCTAGTAACAATCAAACCGTGGTCTCAGTGTTCTAACCATTAGGCTATTCCTCCACTCTACACCATGCAGGTCATTATCTGCTCTCACATACTATGTTATGAGGTTTCTTTTTCCCTCAGTGTATCACGCTCCGATAAACTTTCTACAAAGCACAAGCTTCAGTAATAAAGGCTCACCATGCTTTCTCCTTCCTTCCCCCCTATCCTGGGCTGATTCCAAGAGTGCATGAGATGCTCAGAAGATGAACAAAGGCTGGATCTGCAATCCCACAAGTTGTAACAGTAACAGTCCCAGAAATAAATACCTGCTAGAAACCTCTACAGCACCTGACAGTATACTGTGACACTCCACAGAGTAATACTCCCTAGGAAGGACTACAGCTCCCAGGGTGCACTGTGATACGTGCACACAGTAATCCCTACTAGGAAGGACTACAGCCCCCAGAGTGCACTATGATGCTCCCAAACAGAGAATCCCTCCTAGGAAGGACTACAGTTCCAAGAGTGCACTGTGACACTCCCACACAGTAATATCCCCTTTGAAGGAATGCAGCTCACAGAGTGCACTGTGACACTCCCACATAGTAATCCCACCTAGGAAGGACTACAGATCCCAGAGTTCATTGTTACAGTCTGAAACAGACAATCCCTCCTACAAAAGACTACAGCTCCCAGAGTGCACTGTGACACTCCCAAACAGTGAATCCCTCCTAGGAAGGACTACAGCTCCCAAAGTGCACTGTATCACTCCCACAGAAAAATGCTCCCTAGGAATGACTACAGCACCTGAGACTGCATTGTGACACTCCCATAGAGTAATACGTTGTAGGAAGGACTACAGCTCCCAGAGTGCACTCTGACGCTCCCAGAGAATCGCTCCTAGGAAGGACTACAGTTCCCAGAGTGCACTGTGACACTCCCATCGAGAAAACTGTAGGTTTTTTTTATAGCGCTCTGTAGCTGGAACTTGTTCTGTGCATATAAAATCTTTTTTTCTATAGATCAGACACGTGAATTTCTCCAGAGCATTTTGTTGTTAGTAACTCCTCCATCTTGCCTTGTTTTTATCTGCCTGAATATCTCAGGAAGTGGATCTGTGAGAGACCCAGCATTAGTACAGCCCCTTTCTCAAGCTTCGCAGAGCTGGGGGAGGGCACTCGGTCTCCAGCATCCCTCCCTCTGTTTTCTGTTCACACTTCCTTCCACTGAAGCTACCCGGAAGCTTTGTGTTAGCACCAGCAGAATTCACACCACCAGCTTTACAAAGAGGAACCAAGAAGTGTTTCCAGAGAAGGGCAGGAGAATGGCCGCAAGGTTTCTACTCAAGCAAGTAGGAGACTGGCAGGAGGAGGGCAGCAGGGGAGGCAGTGCCATGATCCAGCCTCGGAGACACACACACTGCATGGGGGCAAGCAGAAGGGGAAATGAGACTGGCACTGCTCAGTCCAGGAAAAAAGTTCTGTTCTTTATTCCTTGCAAGTCTCCGAGGCTCTTCCTCCTCATTCCCCTTCCATGAAGCTCTCAGTTTCTGTTTCCTGCAGTGTCTTTGGATTCTCTTTTCCTCTCTCGCTCTTTCTTTTGCACAATTTCTTTTGTGTCAGTTTGCAGAAAATAAGACCCAGATATACATACACACAGGTGGACATTCAGACCTTTACACTTCATTCTCTGCACACATCCAACAGACAGCTAAATCCTGTCTCTTCTTTCTCTATAACACTGATAAAATTTGTCCCTTCCTTACTACAACACACTACTAAGACATTTATCCACTCTTCGTTACTTCTGGTCAAGACTATTGTAACCTCCTCCTTGCTGGTCTCCCTCTCCCCTTTGGAGGTGTGGTGATTGATAGAAAGGTTTAAATTGTTGTTTTTACAAAAGTATCTATACAAAGGTGA
This sequence comes from Ichthyophis bannanicus, assembly GCA_033557465.1. Lineage (NCBI taxonomy): Eukaryota > Metazoa > Chordata > Amphibia > Gymnophiona > Ichthyophiidae > Ichthyophis > Ichthyophis bannanicus. The sequence continues at coordinate 37,032,262 of CM066031.1, read as the reverse complement.
TAAAAGAATGTAAAGTGTTATTTTTACAGAAAGATCAGAAAATTAACATAGTTATATAGAGGTTTCTAGAAAATGCTTTGTAAAACAAAACTTTCTGGGATAAATGCCTGCCATCTCATGCAGATTCTTATCTATCTCCATTGTCCTGCATCTAGAGATAGCACAGCCTAAGAGCCACTAAGGGGTATGTTTACTAAACCGTCTTAACGTGCGCCCGGCGATAATGTGCAGGATGCCATAAAAGGAGTGGGGCGTTCCGGTCTAAATGTAGCAAGCGCGTGTTATCGCGCGATAAAGTGCGCCGTGAGGGGATGATTGGCAGATAGGTATGTCTAGTATGGCTACACCCTTGCCTGAGGCTGTAATACATTATGATGGCATGGAAGAAAAGCATGTGGGCTGAGAGAATGAGTACCCAGAGCCCAGCACAACAAGAGTAAAGCCAGAGGGAACCATACCCTGAGCAGAAGTGCACAGAGAATGGACCCAGGTAAGAAAAGACAGGTCAGACCTGTCTTGAAGGACTAGAAAGGGGGACTGGTTACTTCTGGAGAGAAATCTGCAACTGTGTAATTTTCTAAAAAGAATTCTTTGTATTAAAGCTACTTAATCTGTGAACCCAATGTTTTTTGTTGGATCAGTTAGGGCCTAGTAGCAGCAATTAAAGTTTGAATTTAAAACACAGAGGAGAACTTTCTGGTTACATTTCATACCCAGCAGAGAGCTTGTAGTTTAAATTTAATAGTCATCAGGGCCAAGTAACAGCAAAGTACTTTTAGTTTAAATTTAACACACAGAAGAGAGCTTTCTGGTTACATTTGGAACCCAGCAGAGAGCTTGTAGTGTACATTTAATAGTCACTCAGGGCCTAGCATCAGAAAAGTACTTTTAGTTTTAAAACACAGAAGACAGCTTGCTGGTTAAATTTAGAACCCAGCAGAGAGCTTGTAGTTTAAATTTCATAAGAAGTTAGAGCCTAGCAGCAGCTAAGAGCTATAATTTAAATCAAATCAGAATTTAGCTTACCTCAGCAGCACAACACAGGGTACTGTGTACAGCCCTCTTTTAATAATGTGATTGTAATAAAAACAAATTATCCCATCAGATTTCTGAAATTCCACAAAATTCACCAATAACAGAGCTTTCTCCCATTTCTCCCCTGTTCTCTGGAACAATCTCCCAGCTAGTATAAGTTCAATAGATGACCTCACCACATTCCGAAAAATACTCCAAACCTATTTGTTCACATTACATTTCGGAAACACAAATGAAGATGGAAATCCTGCATCTACCAATCCACTAAACGATACAAACGATGGCTCAACCCAAATTAAAAATGGTTTGGACATGTTCCTGGAGGATAGGTCCATAAACCATTATTAAGAAGGGACCCAGGATATCAATGCTTGACCCAGTACAAGCATTGTGGAACCTGTGTCTTTTGGGGAAACTGCTAGGTACGTATGACCTAGATTGGCCACTGTTGGAAACAGGATACTGAGCTTGATGGACCTTGGTCTGACCCAGTATGGCATATCTTATGTTCTTATGTTCTTAAGCATAACTGAAACAATGTATATAGTTTAACTCTTCCACACTGACCTCCCAGCCTAATGTCAATGTACATAGTTGCCTGTTGCTACCTTATGTAATCAGTTAAATGTTCTTCCTATCTATTTACTGTACATAGTTAATTGTTCTGTGTAACTGAATATGTATGTTCTGTACAATTCAATGTTTTGTTCAATATAAACCGCATTTGATCTGTTGGAAAATGCGGTATAGAAATTTTAAATAAATAAAATAAAATAAAATAAAATAATAGTGTTGTTTCTTGAAGTAAGTTAATTCTACATGGGTAGATGGGGTTATTTGGATTAATCTTTGAGGTTTGTTATAGTGACTTTGGTTTAGATTAATATTTATCTTGTAGGGAGGGTATTTGCCTGATTGTATAATAGGTATCAGGTGTATAGGGGAAGGTAGGTTGGCTGTATCAGCAGTTGTGTATTTGTCTTGAGGAGTAGGGGTAAAAAGAGGAGTATCAGTATTAAGGTTTTATCCATGGTGCTACTTTTGTTGGTTTGTTCTATGTATGGGGTGCGAGGTAAAAGTTTGAATCTTGTTTAGTTAGGCAGAGTGGGTCAGGATGTACTCACTTTTCAGTTGGCTTCTGGGGTGATCCAATGTTGTAGAATATTGTGTACTGTTCAGTTGGCTGATGTGTTCAGGTTGTTTTGGTTGTAGCAGAGGCAGCAGATCATGCAGGTTATCGTGCCTGCTAAAAGGGCCACGCCTAAAGGCCCTCTGGTGAGGCCCTCAGGCGTGGGCCTGTTTAATTGTCACACCCACCTTTTCTCTTTTTCTCCTTCTCCTAAGATCACTTAATCAGCATGTTGTGTATTCAATGCAATAACGGTGGTGCTTTTATTCTAAGAAGAATCATTCGGAACCTAAGAGCTTGCCCTATATGACTCAAGTTAGCTGCTATGCATAAAGAATTGACTCTACTAAGGGAAGAATTAATTGCAATTAAAGAAACCTCTTCTAGGGTACAAACTGAATAATCCACCACAGCTCCCACAGAGAATCAAACAGCCCAGGAACAAATGGATCATAGTAGGCTCTGGTAGGTTGTGACCTTTAACAAAGAGACATCCTATATATCAAAAGATATCTCTGCATAATGCCATCTCTGCCTTGGATAATGAGGGTGTGCAATCTGTGGAAACTGAAGTACCCTTAAATGAAAGAGTCCATGTCCAATCTACTGATAATGCACCAAATATGAAGAAAAAAATCACAAAACAGAAAAACTGCTACTACTTAAATAACACAGGTACACTACCAAAAAACTGCCTCCAGTTTTGCAACTGATTCCTATAGATTTTGGGGTGCTGAATCCAGGAAAAAATAGCCAAAATGTTCCATCACGTCACGTTTTCTTGCAAAATTAGATTTCTTACCCATATAAGGAATGTTCACATAATTTCTTTTTAGCCGACTGCAGTTTATTTTCTTGGCCCAAAATAGAGGTTGTAATGGTTAACTAACTAGAAACACTCCCTCATGATATTTTAGAGTGCTTTGTATTCATTTTATACATTAACAGGACAATTGGGAGTCGGGGGCTAAATCCAGTACTCGCGCTGGCGCATGTTCTTTCCTGTTCGCCTCGCCTCGTTCGCTCGCTCAAACACGGTGGTTGCGACATGAACGTTCCTGTCAAATTTCAGTTTCTTGCAAGTTCATTATTACCTTTTGTTTGCTCAATCGTAATCCAGCTTTATTCCGAAGTGGTTCACTACAGTTGTAGTTTGCAGTGCTGTGTATTTGTGATGGCTCACAGAGCCAGAAGTTGCGTCAACTCTCCGGACAGTTTTTGTTTTATTTGTGGGGAATATACCGTGAAAAAGCGGCAGAGGAACATTTCTGCATTTATTAAAAAAAGTATATTTCGCCTATTTCGGTTTGAAGTTAGGCGATCAAGACAAACCGTGGGCTCCTCACAAAGTGTGCAAGACATGTGAGGAAGATCTACGCTTATGGATGAAAGGTAAAAAACAAGCATTTTGTTTCGGAATACCTATGGTGTGGCGTGAACAAAGAGACCACAGCAGTGACTGCTATTTTTGCTCTTGCATTGTGAAGGGATACAACTTAAAAAATAAGAACGTAATAAGTTACCCCAACCTTCCCTCAGCAATTAGGCCTATGCCTCATAGCAACGAAGTACCTGTGCCTGAACCACCAAAATCTTTGGATCATATTTGTGTGGACGGTTCTGATCATGATGAGACTCATCAGATGGCTTTTCTCGATGAGTCCAGTACTTCCGAGTTTGAAACTGAACCAGATCCGAAACCTGAACTTTTTTCTCAAGCTGAATTGAATGATTTAGTCCGGGATTTAGGACTCCCAAAAGATGCTGCCCAACTGCTAGGTTCTCGGCTTAAACATAAAAATCTATTTTCACCAGGAACAACTTTTTATTGGTACCGCAACCGCGAGACACAATTTTTGAAGTATTTCAGAAAATAGGAAGATTTGGTATTTTGCAACGATATATACGGGAGTGATGGAAAAGTTTAAAACTCAAGAATGATCCTGTGGCAGCAATCGCTGTGAAAAGCTCTTATTCTATCACTCACCCACAGAAGGAAGACTCACAGACAGGCTGGAATGCAATCAGGATCTTTAATGTGCACACAGGATCAGACAGAGATACCAGCAACCTCCACAAGGGTCTGAACCCCGAGGGACGGCCTACAATGCCTTATATACAGTACAGTTTTAAACTCATTCTACAATCCCATTTGCCACAGGTATTTCCTGCCCACCAATCAGCAGCCCTGGGGAGGTACCTGGGTGACCTGTCCAAACCGGTATGCTCTGGTCTGTTGGTTTCAGGGCTAGGGAAATACTGTGCTCAGACCTGGAGTGGGGGAAGGGTGCCTACTGGAATCTCATTGTCTTCTCTTAGCAGGCTGATTACCTCCTGGCTGGCGGGGGCAGGGTCAGGCTGATCAGAGCCTCATGGCTTGCAGCATGGCTTGGGGGGAAGGGCTATCTACAGCTCGCCGCATGGCTTGGGGAAAGGGCTACCTACAGCTACCTCATGGCTGCCTCATTCCCCCCTTTTTAAGGAAGACCCTCACCCGCTAGAGGCGGTTGAGGGCTGTATTACTGGAGGCAAGCCGCAGAGGAGTATATTGGGTCAGGGCCATGACCGTGGCAGCCGCCTTTGCGTTCTACCAGGGTGCCAAGGGTGGAAACAACCTGTAAGGAAAAAGGCACCTGGTTAAAATGTACGATACAGCAATGGGACAAGTTAAGGTAGAGAGTTACGTATACAAAGGTCTGTCATGTTCAGAGCAGTTTGGGCAAATAATACTGCTGTGTTAGTAGTCTCTGCACTTGTTTGAAAGCAAGTCCGTATCAGGGATAGGAGTAAGGCTAAAGCACCTTTTTCTCAGTCTGATCCCGGTTTCAGGAAAGGTGTCTGTAAAATCAGTCTCTCCGGGTCCAGAGTTTCGTCGGCAGTCTGGTTAGAACCCCGTACTGGGCAGAAGTGTCAAAGCGCAGGGGCTGGTTTGGAACTGTGACAGAAGTCCAGGCTGGAACAATTTCTGGTGCAGCGGCCTTGACACGAGAGTGATGGATCCTCGGAGCAACTTCACATCATTAAATTGCCTTCACCAGTTTACTGTCCATCAGTCCTTCCACATCATTAATTTCCTTCATCAGTTTACTGTCCATCAGAGTCCTTTCTCTCAATATATCACTTTATCCCTCACAACACTTTCCACCAACTACATACATAGGTCCTTCAATTTTTCTTTTTCTATACCATAACTAATGTATCCTTATCTGGCAAGGCTGCTAAAACAATTGTTAGAAACATAGTATTGTTGTAAACAGTGTCCATTTTCCACTAACTTAATTGGTGCAGTTCTAGATTGGCATGGGTGCTCATTCTAAATAGCGACTGTCTAAACAATCTTCAATATAAAACTATACATCAATTCCAATAGAAAGAAATATGGCTCCTAACATGACAGCCACATATCTCTCATGTATGACTAGAGTCTATTGTATACCTGGTTCCCAGTGAGAGTAATGTAGGAAACTTAAAAATACTTGGACCGATCTTGAAAATGCAGTGTCCACAAGGATTTATGTAAGCTATCCATTAATTATGGTGTCAAAAGAGATCCTCTTGAGGTGAGAGACTAAGAGGGTACAAGGCATTGGTGGTTGGGCCTCATGGCGATACTCCTTCTGGTTCTTCTTGTCCGGCAAGGCATTTGTGAATAGGCCTCATGGCAGTACTTCCTCGGGTTCTTCTTGGCCTATTCCCCCTTGCCTATTCATGTCTCTTCAGAGGCATAAATGTACAAGGTTCATGTTTTCTCAGGCCTTGTGGGTCCTCGAGGTACTTAGAGCAGTCTGAATTCCGGTGGCCCAGATCATCACACTTGGAGTAGCACGTTTATTGCCTTTTTCCTAGGCTGTTGTCTCACCTTCTGCCCCTCTCTCTCTCTCTCTCATTCATTTTCTCAAAGCTCTCCTGGATCATTGCTGACAAGTAAGATTTAGTTTTTATCCAATCAACTCAAGTTAATGTTATCATTATATTTGTAAATAATTAAAAAACACAGTTCCATCTTTCCACTAAATTTGCTCTGATATACTTGGGAACAAAGCAATTTCAGATCAGCCCCTTTCCAAAATTTAATATTACTCATCTTATTGCTGTGTATACTGGACCTCTACATAATGTACTCCTACCAGTATATTTGGTAACAAAGTACAAATGTATAAACTAAAAGATTTGTATCTCACAGTGCTATAATATATTGTGCTCTTGAACTCTGGACACCAACATGTAAAATTCAAATACAGAAGGACAGGTGAATTTATTCTAATAGCACCTATGATGTTACTGTCCTGTTCATCATTCATCAGCACAGAGCTTAACAAGGCAAAGTGATTACCTTGTATCTTATAGTTCAAAACAGGCATGGAACTGATACTTTTATAAGAATTATATCTAAAGTGCTGTATATCTTGTAGTGCTATATAAATGTTTATAGCTCTACGAGGTGGTTTGCCACAATATATAAAATCCCCTTTTAACTTTTTTTGGTTTGCTTGATAGCATATAGCATTTAAAACACATGACTATTGGCAGCCTATCTGATTGGAATACAAAGGTTTTCTTGATAAATTTTAGTAACCCTCCCCATTCCCCGTTCGTTCCCAGCCCTCAGGAGACATACACATGGTACACAATCAAGATCAGACATCTGAGAATGTTCAAGGGAGCCACCCCTCATGGTTTTAGATGCTCAAAATTCTTCATTGGAGGCTAGGTGAATTTGTTCTTTTGTCCTCTCTAATGGGTCTCCATTCATCTGCTAGAAGAATGACTCCTCCCTGATCTCTAGTATCTTTCTGTAGCCATGCAAACTGATTGGACGTGCATTTAACAAAGCAATTGGGGCCTGAGGCAGAGGATGGACTCAGTCCACAGGACCCAGGAGTCTGTATGAGTGTAACACTGTGGGGTAGGAAAACTTGAAGCAGAGCTGGAATCTACAGAATCCTCTCTAAACCCAGATTTAAATTGTGAAGCATGCACTGTAGGGGCGTTTTCTCTTTAGACTCTCCCGACCCCATGCTCTAATTTAGTTCAATAACTAAGCACAGTATACAATGTAGATCAGATCTTCTAACCTAATCTCAATTTGGGAAAAAATGCAATTTACAGTAAGAGAGAGAAGTATGCAATTTATAATACAGATCCTATCTAGACTTAATCCAGGAAAAATAATACAATTTATAATACAGACCCTATCTAGTCTTAACTCAGGACAAGTAATTACAACTTACAATATTTGGCAATTTACAAAATATATATATATACAAGCTAGCTATTCTTACAATGTCCACCAGATGGAGCTCCAGGATCACTTAAAACACAGGGAATAGTAGTAATTACAGCTAATGTCCACTAGATGGAGCTCCAGAGTCACTTTAAGTATATTGCAGTGTAGCTTACACGTGGTCTTTTCAAGATGGCCGCCTCCACGTGCATCCCGATAGCTGCTCCTGGGTGCAGGGAAAATTCGCACACGTGGTGTTCCCAAGATGGCTGCCACCCCACCGTGCTCCTTCACACCGGCTCACCCTCTACTCCACAGATGGAAAAAAAGAAAATGATGGACCTTCAAATGATCACTTCTCCCTCAATCGACCCCCAAAAAAAAGGTTAGCTTCTCATATTCTGGTTTAAGGGCAGGAAACCTCAGCGGGGGCTCAGGGGAAGGCCGGAACCTCAGCGGGGGCTCAGGGGAAGACAGGAAAATTCAGCGGGGGTCAGCGGTGCACCGGGACAGCACCGAGAGGCACAAAACCTCAGCGGAGGCCCAAGGGAAGGCAGGAACCTCAGCGGAGGCCCAAGGAAGGCAGAAATTCACATCGGAGCACATGGGGAGCATGGATTCACATCGGACAGCATGGGGGGGGGCAGAATTAACATCGGAGCACAACGGAGAGAGAAATTCACATCGGAGCAGAAATTAACACAGCGGCCGCATGGGGGGGAACAGAAATTTACATCGGAGCACAGAAATTACATCGGGGGTTCAGGGAAAGGCAGTAAATCCACACCGGAGCACATGGGGAAGCAGAAATTAACATCGGAGCAGAAATTAACACAGCGGCAGCATGGGGGGGAACAGAAATTTACATCGGAGCACAGAAATTACATCGGAGGTTCAGGGAAAGGCAGTAAATCCACACCGGAGCACATGGGGAAGCAGAAATTAACATCGGAGCAGAAATTAACACAGCGGCAGCAGGGGGGGGGGGGAACAGAACTTAACATCGGAGCACAGAAATTACATCGGGGGTTTCAGGTAAAGTCTGTAAATCCACACCGGAGCACATGGGGAAGCAGAAATTAACATCGGAGCAGAAATTAACACAGCGGCAGCATGGGGGGGAACAGAAATTTACATCGGAGCACATTAGAGAGCTCTCTCCTTGCAGTCACACTTCAGATTACTCCCCACAAGCAGAAAGGAAAGAAGAGAAGCAGCGATCTATTTTTAGCTTATCAAGTGCTATATTTAGTTACTTTTTTCCTCAGATTACTGCAGTTACAGGACGAGCAATGGCTTCAGGGCCGCTAAGGCCCCTACTAGGACTGCTTCTCAGATTACTGCAGTTACTGCAGTTTCAGATTCAAATACAGGACGAGCAATGGCTTCAGGGCCACTAAGGCCCCTACTAGGACTGCTCGTGCAGTTGATCAGGCTGCTACAGGTTCCCAGAAATTACCAGGACTCACAGATAGAGTACAGAACTAGCCCCAAACAGTAAGGTAGCAGTACTCACCAGAACTCTGATCAGACAGGAAGTTTGGATGCCAGTCTATCCAGCTGGTTTTTCAATCGGGGATTCAACCGCAGGGACCAGCTGTCCAGACAAATCAAGGTGTCCTTCCGAGCACAAAGTGGCCCGGGGGCGCCAAGGACCGTTAATCACCTGGAGGGGCCGGTCCCTGACTGGTGGAGGCCCAGATGCTGCAAAAGCAGAAGTCTTCCCACCGTGGGTGTGATGAGAGAGGCTTTTCTTTTAATATTTCCCGGCCAATGCACCAAAATGTGGCAGCAATCGCTGTGAAAAGCTCTTATTCTATCACTCACCCACAGAAGGAAGACTCACAGACAGGCTGGAATGCAATCAGGATCTTTAATGTGCACACAGGATCAGACAGAGATACCAGCAACCTCCACAAGGGTCTGAACCCCAAGGGACGGCCTACAATGCCTTATATACAGTACAGTTTTAAACTCATTCTACAATCCCATTTGCCACAGGTATTTCCTGCCCACCAATCAGCAGCCCCTGGGGAGGTACCTGGGTGACCTGTCCAAACGGTATGCTCTGGTCTGTTGGTTTCAGGGCTAGGGAAATACTGTGCTCAGACCTGGAGTGGGGGAAGGGTGCCTACTGGAATCTCATTGTCTTTCTCTTAGCAGGCTGATTACCTCATGGCTTGTGGGGGAAGGGTCAGGCTGATCAGAGCCTCATGGCTTGCAGCATGGCTTGGGGGGAAGGGCTATCTACAGCTCGCCGCATGGCTTGGGGAAAGGGCTACCTACAGCTACCTCATGGCTGCCTCAATCCTGCTGAATGGCGGCTGTTCATTGATTCATCAAAAGACAGCATAAAAGGTGTTCTTCTTCATAATGGCAACACATTTGCTTCAGTTCCTATTGCTCACTCTGTTATTCTCCAAGAAAAATACGAGAATTTGGCCCTGATTCTTCAGAAGATTCGTTATGATGAGCATAAGTGGATGATTTGTGGAGACTTTAAAATTCTATCCATGCTATTAGGGCAGCAATCCGGTTTCACCAAATATCCCTGCTTCCTTTGCTTGTGGGATAGCCGGGCCCGCGACCTACACTGGGGGAAAAAAGACTGGCCAATTCGGGAGTATTTGAGACCCGGTGAGAAAAATGTTCTTCATGAGAGCTTGGTACCTCGTGATAAAATTCTATTACCACCTCTCCACATTAAGTTGGGTCTCATTAAGCAATTCATCAAGTCCCTTCCAAAAGATGGTGAGTGCTTTCGGTACCTTTGCTCAAAGTTCCCCCGACTTTCTGAAGCAAAGCTAAAGGAAGGAGTGTTTGTTGGCCCTGATATAAGGAAACTCATTTCAGATGGAGCATTCGCTGAAACGATGTCTGAGAAGGAAAAAGAAGCCTGGGATTCCTTCAAGGATGTTGTTCTCAAATTCTTGGGGAACAGGCGGGATGAGAACTATAAGGATATTGTTGCCAGGATGCTCAATGCCTTCAAAGAACAAGGCTGTAACATGAGCCTGAAAGTCCATTTCTTGCACTCCCATGTGAACTACTTTCCCGAAAACTTGGGGGCGTACAGTGAAGAACAAGGTGAAAGGTTTCACCAGGACATCAAGGACGCAGAGAGAAGGTACCAAGGAAGATGGAACACCACTATGATGGCTGATTTCTGTTGGTTGCTGCTGCGGGAAACCCCAGATGAAAAATACGCCAAGCAGCGCACCAAGAGAAGCATTCGGGGGAAGAAGAAACGGGCCCACCAGGAGATTGATTGACCCAAGAATGACTTTAAAATCTAAACTGTGTTGACAAATATCGTGTTTTTACTAAACTTTGAAATAAAAATTTGCTAGTTATTACCACAGTGTCGGATCTCATTTATTAGAATTTTATTTTCACACCATCGGGTGTTTGTCTTCATGTATTGCAATGGTGCGGTTTGCATTTTCTATTCTTACATACATACCTGTACAACATTTTTTGCACATTTCTTTGCTTTGCTTTGTGTCTAACCTCGCTCTTATATGCTCAATGTTTGTGCACATGTATGTGGCTGTTTTAAGTGCAGACAATTTTGCTACCATCACAGTGTGTTTTGTTGACATTACTCTATTCTTATGTGCTGCCTTGTTACAATTTTCTTTATTCTTATTTGAATAACTACTAAACAATTAGTATAAAGAACTCATCCAAGAAACTTTTATCTCGATCGCACTCAATCTGAAACGTTCACCTCAAACTGCTAACCCAATATAGCAAAAAATCTGTACATGATGGAGCAAATTGGTTACCAGATTTGGATTCAGCGCACCAAAAAACGTAAAAATCAATCGAAACATTAGAGGCAGTTTAAAAAAAATTTTTTTTTAGTGTACCTGTGTAATCCATCATTAGAGCACCAACTTGGGAAACCGTTCAAAGGAGAAAAGATGGTCAGATGTTTTCCAGGACCTTCAGTCAGCAGGAATACAAACTAAATTGTTGGTATAGTTAGTGCAGAAAGTGAGTACTCCAAAATTGATGTTGTCATCCACTTGGGTACAAATGACCTGGCTAGAAACAGTGTCTCTGCAGTTCAAGGGGACTTCCAGACTCTGGGAGAGAAACTCAAGCTCATTGCTAACACTGTAGCATTCTCAGATGTTCTACCTGTTCTTGGTAAGGGGGCAGAAAGGATACATCGCATAAACAGCTTTAATACATGGTTTCAGACCTGGTGCGAACAAGAAGGATTCAGATTTATAGGCAACTGGGGAAACAGATGGGCCAACAAGAGTATACTGTGTGGATGGACTACATCTCTCTGTCATAGGGAAAAGAATCCTAAGTGAAAAATTCAAGAAGTAGGTGGACAGACATTTAAACTAGGGAAATGGGATGATGGATGGAGAAGCACAAGTTCAGGACATCACACCCAGCAAAAGCATAATAACATTGGAAACAGCCACACTCTTAAACCACACATCAGTGGCATCAGTGGCAAGTGGGAAGAGAGGTGTGTAGAACAAAATTCATGCAAAACACAGGCAAGCCGGTCAACAAATGCTGGAAAGCAATGACCACAAATGCTCGAAGCCTAGCCAACAAAGTTTCTGACCTGGAGTCCCTAATTGTGGAATTGGGCTTGGACATTGTGGCCATTAAAGAAACATGGTTTAACGAGTTGCATGAATGGGATATAGCCATAGCTGGCTATAATCTATTTAGAAGAGATAGAGAGGGTAGAAAAGGAGGAGGACTAGACCTATATGTCAAAACAATATTAAAGCTGCTGAAATGCAGGGGATGTGGGGGAAAGAAGAAGCGCTGTGGATTGTGTTGGAAAGAGGAGATAGCACTGTCAGCCATACTGGTGTGGTCTACAGGCCTCCAACTAAAACTGAGGAAATGGATAGTGAATTGATTGTTGACATTACAAAGACAGTCACAAAAGGGGGATGTGATCATATTGGATTACTTTAATCTACCTGATGTGGATTGGAGTGTTCCTTCTGCAAATCTGGAAAGAAGTAAAAATATTGTGGCTGCCTTCCAAGATGCATTACATAGAGAAATGGTGATGGAACTGACTAGGGAACGCTCAGTGCTGGATTTAGTGCTCACCAACGGAGATAGTGTGTCAGTATTTGGGTGGGTGCCCATGTGAGCAGCAACAATCATCACATGATGTGGTCTGAGATAAAAACCAAGGTGGAATCCAATCACAGCAAACTCAAAGTCTTAGATTTCAAAAACACTGATGTCAGTAAAATGGCCAAGTACCCGAAGGAGGAGTTGGCATGGTAGAAGGGGATAAGGGAAGTGGAATTGCAATGGGCTAAAGTAAAGGAGGCAATAAAAGGGGCAGCAAATATAAGAGGGGGTACCCAAAAAAAACAGGAATAACATTGCCGTGGGCAGAGCTTTGTAGTACGCACTTCTGCCGCTAGGTGTGTATAGTGCAACTCATTGTCAGTTCAGTGCCGCCTGTGTTGTCGACCTGGCTTGTTCTGTTCATCTGCAGTGATTGTTTTTGCTAGCGCTGTTTTGTTCTTGTTTCTTTTTTTATGATGACAAGTTTAAGTGAACAACGTGCAGCTGTGAAATTTTGTTTTCTACTCGGTAAAAATGCTGCTGAAACTGTTTTAATGTTGAAAACAGCTTATCAAGATGACGCTATGGGAAAAAGTCAAGTGTACCAGTGGTTTGCTCGGTTTAAAAATGGCGACATGTCGATTGATGACAAACCTCGTTCTGGGCGTCCATCAACTGCCCGAATCGACAAAAATATTGAAAAAATTCGAGAGAGCGTGTGCTCACAGACCGTCGACAGACAATTGATCAACTGTCAGAGATTAGTGGGTTATCTTGGAGCTCGGTTCAGCGAATTTTAACGGAAGATTTGGGAATGAAAAGGGTTGCTGCCAAGTTTGTTCCTCGGGTTCTGACTGACAATCAAAAGGAATATCGAGTTGAAACATGTCGTGTTTTGAAACAACAGCTTGAAACTGATCCAGATTTTCTGTCAAAGGTCATTACAGGTGATGAGTCATGGTGCTATGGTTATGACCCAGAAACAAAGCAACAGTCAAGCCAATGGAAGACGTCATCGTCACCCCGTCCAAAAAAAATGTCGTCAAGTCAAATCAAACATCAAAACAATGCTGATTTGCTTTTTTGATGCCAAGGGGGTAGTTCATTCAGAGTTTGTTCCCCCAGGTCAGACCGTCAATCAAACCTTTTATTTGGAAGTTTTAAGAAGATTGCACAACAGTGTTCATCAAAAAAGACCCGATTTGTGGCAGACAGGAGACTGGTTCTTCCACCACGACAACGCACCTGCACACACAGCCATCTCTGTTAGACAGTTTTTGGCTAAAAATGGCATGGTTCCGCTGCCCCACGCACCTTACTCGCCTGACCTGGCTCCGTGGGACTTTTTCTTATTTCCACGCATGAAAAGGGGCATGAAAGGACACCAATTTGACAACGTTGAAGAAGTCAAGAAAAAAACGAGGGAGGAGCTGTCAGCCGTTTCTAAAGATGACTACAAAAAATGTTTCGAACAGTGGAAGCACCGGTGGGACAAATGTATCAGTTGTAATGGAGAGTATTTTGAAGGGGATAAGGTTGTTTTGTAAAGAATTTGAAATAAATAGCTTTTAAAAAATAATTCCTGTTTTTTTTGGGTACCCTCATATATGTAAAGAAAGTAAATAAAAACAAGAGGAAAACGGAACCTATTTGGTTCTCCAAAGAAGTGACTACACAAATAAAGGCAAAAACCACAGCTTTCAAAAAATTCAAAAGCTCGCAGAGGAACACAGAAAAGAATACAGGACCAAACTAAAAGAGACAAAAAGAGAAATAAGGATAGCAAAATCAAAGGCAGAGGAAAAGATTTATTTATTTATTTAACAGCTTTTATATCCCGCGCTCTTTATTATCAGTGCAGTTTACAATTAACAATTCTTGCTCAATTCAGTCAAAACTGTCTTGTGCTTACATTTTAACAGGATAGGTAACTTGGAGCATTAACTGGGTAAACTATTTACACATTAGACATAAAACATGGTATTCCATCATTGATCTAATATATACACCTCAGATTGGTATTGTTGCGCATACCAATGGATAGTTCTGCTATTAAGTTTGTTCTAATTTGTTTATGAAGTATCAGGCGCTGCTTGAAAGGATTGGGGTGTGTTAAGTGGGGAGGGGTTGTTTGGTTGCGAGAAGTATAGGAGGAATAGGTGATGCTTGATTGCTTTCAGAATTGTGTGAGGTCTCTGATCGATCTTATTTTTGGTGGGAGGTTGTTCCAGCACTTTGGGGCATAGAAAGCGAATGCTCTATTCCTAGTTGTTTGAGTACATTTTATGGATTCCTTGGGGGATAATCAGCATGTTGTCTGCTACTGTCCTTCTCGACCTGTTGTTGGTGGTGGGGGTGAGAAGGCCCGTGAGTGACGAGGGAGATAATTTATTGATGATCTTAAAGGTGAGGAGTAGAACCTTGTATGTGATCCTGCAGATTATCGGTAGCCAGTGAAGTTCCTTGAGGATGGGAGTGATGTGGTCTCTTCTGGATAGTCATAAGAACATAAGAACATAAGATATGCCATACTGGGTCAGACCAAGGTCCATCAAGCCCAGTATCCTTTTCCAACAGTGGCCAATCTAGGTCATACGTACCTAGCAGTTTCCCCAAAAGACACAGGTTCCACAATGCCTGTACTGGGTCAAGCATTGATATCCTGGGTCCCTTCTTAATAATGGTTTATGGACTTTTCCTCCAGGAACTTGTCCAAACCTTTTTTTGAACCCAGCTACACTAACAGCCTTTACTACATCCTCCGGTAACAAATTCCAGAGTTTGATTACACGTTGAGTGAAAAACTATTTTCTTTTATTTATTTACAGTATTTCTTTTATTTTTATTATTTATTAACATTTTTTATATACTGCACTATTCAATATCAGCGCGGTTTACATGGAACAAGAAACTTCAGACAAGTTACATTTATTAGTCTTAAATAGTTTACCCTGTATCTTCATTGCATGTCCCCTAGTCTTTCTATATTCTGATAACGTAAACAATCGATCTACGTTTACCCGTTCCATTCCGTTCATTAATTTATAGACTTCTATCATATCTCCCCTCAGCTGTCTCTTTTCCAGGTTAAAGAGCCCTAACCTTTTTAGCCTTTCTTCATAGGAGTATCCTTCCATCCCCTTTACCATTTTGGTGGCTCTTCTCTGAACCTTTTCTAATAATGCTATATCCTTTTTAAGATACGGCGACCAGAATTGCACACAATATTCAAGGTGCGGCCTCACCATGGAACGATATAGAGGCATTATAATATTTTTTGTTTTATTTTCCATTCCTTTCCTTATGATACCTAGCATTCTATTTGCTCTCTTGGCCGCCGCTGCACATTGGGCCGAGGGTTTTAACATGGTATCCACAATGACGCCTAAATCTTTTTCCTGGGTGATGGTTCCTAAAGTGGAACCTTGCATCGTGTAACCATAGTTTGGGTTGTTCTTCCCTAGGTGCATAACTTTGCACTTGTCCACATTCAATTTCATCTGCCATTTTGATGCCCAGTCTTCCAATTTATCAAGAACCTCTTGCAATTTTGCACAATCCTCTTGGGTTTTAACAACTTTAAATAGTTTTGTGTCATCTGCAAATTTGATAACCTCACTCGTTATTCCACTTTCCAGGTCATTTATTAATATGTCAAAAAGCAGCAGACCCAGCACAGATCCCTGGGGTACACCACTATTCACCTTTCTCCATTGGGAAAATTGGCCATTTAGCCCAAACCTCTGCTTTCTATCTTTTAACCAGTTCCTGATCCACAGTAGTACACTGCCTCCTATCTCATGACTCTTTAGTTTTGCCAAAAGTCTCTGATGAGGGACTTTGTCAAAGGCTTTCTGAAAGTCCAGATACACTATATCAACCGACTCACCTTTGTCCACCTGTTTATTCACACCTTCAAAAAAACACAACAGATTAGTAAGACAAGATCTTCCTTGTCTAAAGCCATGTTGGCTGTCTCCCATTAGGCCTTGACTATCTAAATGCTGAGTAATTTTATTCTTTATGATGGTTTCTACCATTTTTCCCGGTACTGACGTCAGGCTCACTGGTCTGTAGTTTCCCGGATCACCCCTCGAACCCTTTTTAAAAATTGGTGTTACATTGGCGATCCTCCAATCTTCAGGTATTAGAGATGATTTTAATGATAGTTCACAGATTACTAATAGCAGGTCTGCAATCTCATATTTCAGTTCTTTCAACACCCTTGGATGTATACCATCCGGCCCAGGTGATTTGCTACTCTTCAGTTTATCTAATAGTTGTAATACCTCTTCCCGATGTATCGATATTTCCTTCAATTCTTCCGCACCTTTAAATACCACTTCTGTCATGGGTAACATCCCTATATCTTCCTCAGTAAAGACCGAAGCAAAGAATTTATTCAATATCTCTGCTATCGCCTTTTCGCCTCTTAGTGCCCCTTTAACCCCTCTATCATCTAATGGACCAACTGACTCTCTCACTGTTTTTTTGCTGTGAATGTACTTGAAAAAATCTTTATTTCGCTTTTTTGCTTCCGCAGCAAGCTTCTTCTCAAATTCTCCCTTTGCCTGCTTTATCAATGCCTTGCATTTGACTTGCCAGTGCTTGTGCTGTTTCCAGGTTTCGTCATTTAGCTCTTTTTTCCATTTCCTGAAAGATGCTTTTTTTGGCAACAACAGCCTCTCTGACCTCACCTTTAAACCATGCTGGCAGTTTTTTTGACTTCCTTCTACTTTTCTTAAAGCGTGGAATAAAGCTGGCTTGGGCTTCCAAGATAGTATTTTTGAACAACACCCAAGCTTGATGTAAGTCTTTAACCTTTGCAACTGCTCCTTTTAGTTTTTTCTTAAGTGTTTCCCTCATTTTATCATAGTCTCCCTTTCGAAAGTTAAAAGGTAGTACTGTGGATTTCCTTACTATCCCTCCTCCACTAATTAAATCAAAGGCGATCATGCTATGATCACTATTGCCAAGTGGCCCCAACACCCTTATCTCTTGCACTAGATCAGGTGTTCCACTAAGGACTAGGTCTAATATTGCTTCCCCTCTGGTCGGTTCATGAACCAGCTGCTCCAAGAAGCAGTCATTTATTTCATCTAGGAACTTTATCTCCCTAGCATGTCCTACTGTGACACTGACCCAGTTGATACCGGGATAATTGAATTCACCCATTATTATTACTGCGCTGTAACTTTTGTTAGCCTCCTTGATTTCTTTGAGCATTTCATCATCCATTTGTCCATTCTGGCCAGGCAGTCGATAGTACACCCCCACTGCCATCACCTTCCCCTTTTTACATTGAATTTCAATCCATAGAGATTCTACAGCAAATTTTGTTTCTTGCAAAACTTTAATCCTTTCTGACTCAATCCCCTCTCTAATATAGAGCGCAACCCCTCCACCAATTTGATCAGCTCTATCATTACAATATAGTTTGTACCCAGGTATCACAGTGTCCCACTGGTTGTCCTCCTTCCACCATGTCTCTGATATTCCAATCATATCTAACCCCTTGTTCAGTGCTATAGATTCTAACTCTCCCATCTTCTTTTTTAGACTTCTAGTATTTGCATACAAGCATTTTAGAGACTGTATTTTACACTTATTAAAAGAGGGCTGCTACACAGTACCCTGTCCTGTGCTGCTGAAGTAAGCTATATTCTGATTTGATTTAAATTATAGCTCTTTGCTGCTGCTAGGCTCTAACCTATTATGAAATTTAAACTACAAGCTCTCTGCTGGGTTCTAAATTTAACCAGAAAGCTCACTTCTGTGTTTTAAATTGAAACTAAAAGTACTGTGCTGATGCTAGACCCTGAGTGACTATTAAATTTAAACTACAGCTCTGTGCTGGGTATGAAAGGTAACCAGAAATTTCTCTTCTGTGTTTTAAATTTAAACTTAAACTGCTGCTACTAGGCCCTGACTGATTTAACAAAAAATAGTGGGTTCACAGATTAATTAGCTTTAATAGAAAAAATTCCTTTCAGAAAAATTCTTAAAAGTCCACAGAGAATGCGGGCAGCTGCGTTCATCGCAAGATGTAGTGGGTTGAGGGTATTCTTGGGGAGTCCATGTAGAATGACGTTTGCATAGTCAAAGTGTGGAATACGGTTCGGAAATCATCAGGGGGTAACATGGGTCTTAAGTGCCTTAGTGTTCTGATTTTATTGTATATGGTCCTGGTTGTGTTTTTTTATGTGCTCCCTGAAGTCCAGCTGTTGGTCCAGTGTAACACCCAGGTAACGTATGGATGGCTAAAGATCTAAAGCATGGCGACAAAACTTTATTCAGGTATATTCGAGAGAGGAGGAAATCAGAGGTGGAATTGCAGGACTCAAAAGTGCTGGGAAAGGATTTGTGAAAAGTGACATTGAAAAAGCAAAATGCTAAACAAATACTTCTGCTCTGTTTTTACTAAAGAAAATCCTGGAGAAGGACCACCTGTAATTGACAAATATACAAATGGGAATGGAGTAGATACCACACCATTCACAGAAGATGATGTATTAGAACAGCTTGCAGAACTGAAAGTGGACAAGTCTATGGGACCAGATGGGATACATCCTAGGATACTGAAAGAGCTCAGAGAGGTTCTTGCAGGGCCTTTAAAGGATGTTTTCAACAGAACCTTGGAAACAGGAGAAGTTCCTCAGGACTGGAGAAGGTCTGATGTGGTACCTGTTTACAAAAGTGGTAAAAGGGAAGAAGTGACAAACTTCAGGCCAGTAAGCCTTACCTCGATGGCAGGAAAAGTAATGGAGGCGCTTTTGAAAACGCGAATAGTGGACTTCCTCAAAACCAACAGGTTGCATGATTCGAGGCAACATGGTTTTACCAAGGGACGATCTTGCCAAACAAATCTAATTGAGTTCTTTGGGTGACCAGAGAACTAGATCCAAGTGCATACGATGGATGTCATCTACCTAGTTTTCAGCAAAGCCTTTGTTACTGTTCCTCATAGGAGGCTTATCAATAAACTAAACAGCTTGGGGATGGATCCCAAGGTGGTGAACTGGATCAGAAATTGGTTGACTGACAGACGACAGAAGGTGACAGTAAATGGAACTCACTCGGATTAAAGGAAGGTGATTAGTGGGATGCCCCAGGGATCGGTCCTGGGACCGGTACTGTTCAATGTATTTGTGAGTGATATTGCTAAAGGACTAAATGGAAAAGTCTGTCTTTTTGCAGATGACATGATAATTTGCAACAGATGTTAGAAGGAATATTATGAGTATATCATTAGGAATATCATATATATTAGATATATCAGGGTTATTACACATATGCTTGCTGTAAGTGTAGGTCACAGGTCATTTGCCGACCTTGCAGAAAAGCTTTTAGGGGAATGTTTACTAAAAACCGCAAATGTGCGCTGCCGCACAATAGCGCACTAAAAGCGTACTTAAGCACGCTTAAGCGCCCCGCACACGTGCGATGATGCCACGCACCCGTGTGCGTCACACTAACGGGCGCCGCACAAGTACGGGCCCGCAAATGTCCGATAGAGGCATGGAAAGGCTAATGGAGGGCGGAGGAAGGCCCCGGAGGGGCAGAGAGACGGGGTTAATGGGCGGGGAAGGGGAGGGGAGAGGCCCCTCGCACAGTTGCGGGGCCGAATTTACATTGAAAAAATAGCGCGAGTGAAACACTCGCGGTAGAAGGCATTTAAAGGGAAGAGAAACCATTTCCGTCAGCAATGTACACCAAAACCGGGGAAACCTGAAAAACGTGAGCAGTGTGATACATGTGCACAGCTCAAAAGTGCAATTAAAAATAGAAAATGACCACAACAAAAATATTAAAAATAGTAATTTAGTTGGGTAACAGTTATAGTGATGGGCAAAACTAAAAAACACACCTAGGAAAGCTCCAAAAAAAAGAAATGATTTTTGGAAAGGTGTACGGAGCGGAGGCTCTTCCAAAAAACATTTCCTTTTTCTGGAGCTGTCGTGGGAGTGTTTTCCATGTTTGCCCATTAATATCACTGTAGCCCAGCTTGGTTATATTTTATCCCCATTTTTCCGTGGTCATTTCTGGGTTTTATTTGCACGTTTGCCACCAGACAGGGTGAAGGAGCCCACAGTAAAAATGCGCAGAGCAGGGTTTGCGACTCCATCCTGCCAGGTTTACTATCTCCAGGGACTACATTGTCTCTGTGGCTACAGTGTGGTGCAGCAGACAGAGCCAGTACCTCTAGGACCAGAGGTTCAAATCCCAGCTGGGGCACTTGCCAGCCCAGGCCTCATATTTTACCCACCACTGAACAAAGATAGCACACACACCCCTGTCTTGCAGGGAACATCCAAAACAAAATAGAGAAAAATCTGTTCAAATCTGACGTGTGTGAATGTGATTTCATGTCGGAAGTATAGCCATGAAGCTATTGTGCGGCAGCACACATTTGCGGTTTTAGTAAACATTCCCCTAAAAGCTTTTCTGCAAGGTCGGCAAATGACCTGTGACCTACACTTACAGCAAGCATATGAGTTTCAGCATAGACTTTCAGTGGCTCAATTTTACTATGGCAAATTAATACATGATTTTTGCACATGGTTTCATTGGTTGCACCTTTGTAGCGTTTAAACCTTATTTATTGACAGCTCTTTAATGGGCTCAATCTAATTTGAGTAAAATGGAAGATTAGCTTCAAGAGGTGAATTTTCGCTTCATGGCTATACTTCCGACATGAAATCACATTCACACACGTCAGATTTGAACAGATTTTTCTCTATTTTTGTTTGGACTTTAAATTTGTAGAGAATTTTGGTTAGGTTGATTTTTTGCAGGGAACATAGGCATGGGGAAATCACCCATATTTTACCCAACACCACACACACACCACAACAATGGGCATTACCTACAGCCAAGTCCCCCAAATGCAGTCCCGTACTGCCACATTGCAATCAGGTCATCTACTTTCTCTGAGAGAAGCTCATGGCAGCATGTTGGCAGACGAGTACATGTGGTGCAGGGGGCAGTGGCTGCTAGCCACAGAAGACAGAGGCCTAGCCATGTGCAGGCTGGCACAGTCCACTGCAACAGACAGGCCCTGCCGGATCCACAGTCATGGACTATCCAGGGAATTCAGTCAATCTGTGGCTACACAGTGGTGCAGTGCAGACAGACAGTGCATGCAAGAACAGAAGGTCACAGGTTCAAAGCCCAGCTGGGGCTACCACCAATCCTGCCCACATATTTTTCCCACAAATAAACAGTGACAGTGAGGACACACCTTTCGTGACGAGGACATATGCAATGGTAATACGTCTATCTTTTACCCCACTGAGCACAGACACCATGAACAGGGGCAGTACCTCGAGCAGAATCTCCCAAATGCAGTCCTGGTGGGCCACACACCAGTCAGGTTCCATGCTGCCACTCATACAAATGCCTGTGCTGTATATCTATGCACCACCCCCATAGCATGTAGATGTAGCTCATGCATATTCATGAGGGACAGCAGGAAAACCCGAACAGTGTGATGCAAAACTTGACTGGAGTTGGGAAGCTCTGCCGTAAAGCAGCAGCCAACAGGGGCAGACACACCCACACCCACAGGCCCCATTGGCCAATGTCTCCTGGAGAGGCAGAACATTGGACCCTGCGTGCATCTCCCAATAATAGCACTTGCATACCTTAGCAATGACACCCTACACCTGAGGTATATGGTACACAGCTCTGAAACGTTTGCTAGGAGTACTGACTGATAGATATCCCTACGTTACGCACATACTGCTAGTTGATCCCATCCGAAAAATCTGTTTGGTGTCTGCGGTGCATGCTCCAGGCCTGGCCTCTGACGGTGTTTACCACCCTGGGGAGTGACCCCCAGCAGTACTGCGTACCATATCCATGCCTGTGCCGTGCCCAGGACCGGTGTGGTGGGCAAGGCTAATCACCTCCTCAATAGTAGCACAATGCTGGCATAGGTGTGGGAGTGTGTGTCTGTCTATACAGTGTGTGTTGGCTGCAAACCCCTTCCACAGCCCACACTGCCAGCACTGTTGCCAGTATTGGTCTGCCCATGTGCATAATGAGTAGCACGGTACCATGGGTATAGCTCAGACAGGGTGGGCTGGCCAGGATGCATCTGCACAGGGCATAGGGCACTGGCTGGGACATTGTAGTGTCCGGCCACCACCTACATAGACAGGGTGACCTCTGTATGTGCTGCTGGGGGATCACTCTCACCCTGAGTGTGCAGTGATGGCAGAATGGCTAGGTACCCCCATAGTGTTGTATTGTGTTTTTCTCATGTGATATATATGGGTTTCTTGTTGGGGCCTCTTCACTGACTTATCTGCTTGTGTGTGCTGCCACCCCAGTTTTGGGTGCATGCATTTCCATCAGGTCTAACCAGCAGACTATTCGCAGCTGGTTTGTGTCTTGATGGAGTGCTGTGCAGGGTGCAGTGGCTGATGGCTTGCTGCAGGAGAATATCAGATAGTAGTGGGGTGCATCTTTGGATATCCAGGTCTAAAGTCTGTCTTATATTGTGTTATGGATGTGTGTGGAGCTGCTTGGACTGCCCTGTAGGGTGTCTTGTTCCCCAGCAGGACTGGGGTTGATGGTCCACTCTGCTGCCATGGGGGGGGTGTGTGGTGGATCTGTTGATGGGAGACCCTGTTTGCCACCCTTGGGGGATGGGGAGGGGGGTGCATTGCCCACCTGGGTGTCCATGGGGGGGGGGGTGGTGGTGGTGGTGTGGGTGTTCCACTAACTGAGACAGACAGATATATCCAAGATGTTTCTGCAGTACCTACCTATCTCACAGGTTCTTGCTGCTTTGGAGCTCTGGCATGGCCTCATTCAGCCATGGAAGGTGTTATGGACCTGGTCCTGGGCGCCACATCACACCCTCAGGGTGAGCACAGTACCCGCACAATGTGATGGTGTTAAGCTACTCTTTGCCGGTAGTCCACCCGCTCAGGACACCCTACCAGGCCGGGGAGCTTTAGGGGTGCATCTGTGGACAGCTGATTTGCATGTGCAGTGCATCATGGGTACGGGTGGCCTAACCCTATCCTGTTTCCAACAGCAGACTGTCTCTGAGGTGACGTGCAGGCTCTCTGCAGCCAGCCAGGGGCTTGCTTACAGCTATAGAGCTGTAGCCCAATGGTTATGTCACTGCCTGTGATGCCAGAGGTCATAGGTTACAACCCACAGTGGGGTTCTGTGACAGGGTTGTCCAGAGCATTATCTTTGTTAATGTACATATTTTTATGCCAGCAAACACACCTTTGGCGTACTGTACCCATCAGGTGCCTCTGAGGGTGCTTTATAGGGCGCCCATAGGCCACCTTATGGTTGACATCCATGTAGGGTGCACTATACATTATCCTGTGTCGCAACATACATGGTGCCCTATAGGGGACATTCTAGGGTGCCTTGGTGGACAGTGCACTGTAACATGTGCCTTATGGGCTGCCTTAGGTTAACATGCTGTGAGAGTGCGTTTGCTAGTAGTGCTGACAAAATAAAATTAAAGAGCCTCCTACAGCACTCCACACCATAATACATAATGCCTCAGCCAGCCTTTTTTGCTGGGCATTGTGAGAGATTGAACCCCTGATCCCTGCACCATTAGGTCAGTGTCTTAACCATTGTGCTGTGGCTCTGTTCCTGTGTTTGAGCATCAGCGCACCGCCTTGTGCCCATCAGCGCGCCGTCTTGTGCTGCCCAAAATTAACAGCGTGCCGCCTTATGCGCCCAAATGTACACTGGTTTCTAAGGCAATAATACACATAACAGGTCATGTTTCAGCAAGCCCTGTTCATTTGGCACAGCGTGGGTTTGAACCCATGATCCCTGCATGGGAGGCTGGTGTCCTAACCATTGTGCTACGGCTCTGTTCCTGTGTATGGACATTTGTGCGCCGCCTAAAGCCGCCCAACAGTGACAGCGCGCCGCCTAATGCCACCCAACAGTGACAGTGCGCCGCCTAATGCCGCCCAAAAGGGACAGCGCACCGCCTTTAAATGCCCAAATTTAACAGTGCACCGCCTAAAGCCCCCAAAATTAATTACTGCCGCCGAAACGTAACAGCGCGACGCCTAATGCCGCCCAAAATTAGTATGCTGCCTAAAACACTCTTTAACCCTTACTACTCATGACTCAGCCAGCCTTTTTTTGTTGCGCACACTGGGGGATTGAACCCATGGCCCCTGCACCATTGGTTAGTGTCTTCACCATTGTACTACGGCTCTGTTCCTAGCTGTATTTAGCAGCGCCCCACTTAGCCTTCTCACGCACTAATGTGGGCCCCGCACATTAGCGCGACGCGCACATGTACGGTCAGCTTTTTTTCTTTTTTCTGCCTGAACCGCCCATTCCTTATATGGCACACGCACACTAACAGGGACCCGCACATTTTCGGAGTTTAGTAAACATTCCCCTTAGCTTAGCTTTGCCAAAGGAATGCACACACATTGTATGGAGAAGTAAGTAAAGAGAGCAAAGGAGATAAGATAGGCAGATTCCCCTTTTTTCAGATCCCCTTTTTGGGAGCTCTGTAGAGATAACCTTTTAACCCTGCAATTCAGTTTTGCATCTGTCTGTAACTTTCCATGACATATATGGTATATATTTTATGCTATATAAGCTAAACTATACCCTGAATAAACTGAGCAGCTTATATCATACCTACTGTGTGATTATTGCCTGTTCCCAAGCGCTTGTACTAAGAAACAGGCTCCAGGGAGACAAAACCAAATTCATAGCATTAGTTTTGGTAACTGATAGATAGAAGCATCAGTTGTGGTAACTCAGATATACATAAGAATAGTATCAATTGGGGAAACTGATACATAGAATAAAGAACCCAATCTGTTCTGGTAACTAACAGAGTGGATTCCCCTGAGGGAGTGGATAACATGAGGAAAGATCTATAAAAGCTGGAAGAATGGTCTAATGCTTGACAGTTAAGGTTTAATGTGAAGAAGTGCAGTGTCATGCATTTGGGATGCAGAAATCCAAGGGAAATGTAAGCGATAGGGGGTTAGAGGTTGGTGTGCACGAACCAGGAGAAGGACCTTGGTGTAATTATTTCTGAGGAGCTCAAGGTGGCGAAACAGTGTGACAAGACGGTGGCAAAAGCCAGAAGGATGCTGGGTTGCATACAAAGAGGAATTACCAGCAGAAAGGAAGAGGTACTAATGCTACTGTACAAGTCACTGGTGAGGCCGCACTTGGAATACTGTGTTCAGTTTTGGAGACCATATCTCACAAAGGATATAAAAAGTCTGGAAGCAGGTCAGAGGAAGGCAACCAAAATGATTTGGAGTCTGCATCATAAGACTTATGAGAAGAGACTTGAGGACCTAAATATAGCAACAGGATAAAATCAAAATAATATAACTCTCTCTTATATCTCAACAAATTGGTGGTGACCTATACGGAGCGGCGGGTACACACCCAAACAAAGGCTTGGGGAGGGATGACCTGCATGGAGCGGCAGGTGCACCTACTCTTGCCGCCTTGCTGGGCAGACTAGATGGATCATACTGGTCTTTATCCGCCGTCATATACTATGTTACTATGGGGTATGTTTACTAAACACCGCACAATTGCGCACCGCACAATAGCGCACGGCAATGATGCACTTAAGTGCTCTTAAGTGCCCCGCACACTTGCGCGTCACACTAACGGGCCCACGCACACTTGCGCGCTGCACTAACGGGCACGCACAAGTACGCGGCCCGCAAATGTCCGATAGAGGCGTGGAAAGGGCGGAGGAAGGCTCCCGAGGGGCGGAGAGACGGGGTTAATGGGCGGGGAAGGGGAGGGGAGAGGCTCCCCGCACATCAGCGGGGCCGAATTTACAAGCAAAAACTGCATTTAAAGGGAAGAGAAACCATTTCTGTCAGCAATGTACAGGAAAACCGGGGAAACCTGAAAAACGTGAGCAGTGTGATACATGTGCACAGAACAAAAGTGCAAATAAAAATAGAAAATGACCACAACAAACTTACTAAAAAGCGTAAGTCAGCTGGGCAACAGTGATATTAATGGGCAACAACAAACAACACTCCCATGAAAACCCCAAAAAAAGAAATGATTTTTGGAAGGGTCTACGGAGCGGAGACCCTTCCAAAAATCATTTCCTTTTTTGGGAGCTTTCCTGGGAGTGTTTTTATGGTTGTCCATTAATATCACTGTTGCCCAGCTTGGTTATCTTTTGTCCCCCTTTTTTCGCGGTCATTTGCGGGGTGTATTTGCACGTTTGCCTCCAGATAAGGTGAATGAGCCCACAGTAAAAATGTGCAGAGCAGGGTTTAGGATTCTGCCGGCCAGGTTTCCCATCCCCAGGGACTGCACTGTCAGTGTGGTGCAGTGGACAGAGCCAATACCTCTAGGACCAGAGGGTCACAGGTTCAAATCCCAGCTGGGGCTTCTACCAACCCAGTCCCCATTTTTTACCCACCACTAAACAGAGATAGTAAAGACACTCCTTTATTGCAGAGAACATAAGCATGGTTCCAACACCTGTATTTTACCTAACACTGCACACACACCATAACAATGGGCATTACCGACAGCCGAGTCCCCCAAATGCAGTCCTGGAGTGCCACAACTCAATCAGGTCACATGCTTTTCCAAGATAAGGACATGTCAGCATGTTGGCGGAAGGGTACAGGTGGTGGCGGGGGCAGTGGCTGCTAGCCACAGCAGACAGTGGCCTAGCCATGTGCAGGCTGGCACCGTCCACTGCAACACAGGCCCTGTTGGATGTACAGTCATGGACTTCCCAGGGAATTCAGCCAATCTGTGGCTACACAGTGGTGCAATGCACACAGACAGTATGTGCAAGAACAGAAGATCACAGGTTCAAAGCCCAGCTGGGGCTACTGCCAATCCTATCCACATATTTTTCCCACAACTAAACCGTGATAGTAAGGACACACCTTTCGTGCTGAGGACATATGCATTGGTAATACGCCTTTCTTTTACCCGCCCCCCCCCCCCCCCGAGCACAGACACCATGAACAGGGGCAGTACCTAGAGCAGAGTCTCCCAAATGCAGTCCTGGAGGGCCACACACCATTCAGGTTCCATGCTGCCTCTAATACAAATGCCTGTGCTGCATAGCTATGCACCAACCCCATGGCATGTAGATGTAACTCATGCATATTCATGAGGGACAGCATGAAAACCCGAACAGTGTTTGGCACACCAGGACTGGAGTTGGGAACCTCTGCCGTAAAGCAGCAGCCAACAGGGGCAAACACACCCACACCCACACCCACAGGCCCCATTGGCCAATGCCTCCTGGAGAGGCAGGACATTGGGCCCTGCGTGCATCTCCCAATACTAGCACCTGCATACCTTAGCAATGACACCCTACACCTGGGTATATGGTACACAGCTCTCAAACGTTTTCTATGAGTACTGGCAGATAGACATTCCTCTGTTAAGCACAGTTTGCTCTTTGAGCTCCAGCATAACAATCTGTCTGATGTCTGCGGTGCATGCTTCAGGTCTGGTCTCTGACAGTGTTTACCACCCTGGGGAGTGACCCCCAACAGTACTGCGTAGCATATCCATGCCTGTACTGTGCCCAGGACTGGTGTGGTGGGCAAGGCTGATAAACCCCTCTATAGTAGCACAATGCTGGCATACGTGTGGGAGTGTGTGTCTGTCTATACAGTGTGTGTTGGCTGCAAACACCTTCCACAGCCCACACTGCCAGCACTGTTGCCAGTATTGGCCTGACAATGTGCATAATGAGCAGCAAGGTACCATGGGTATAGCTCAGACAGGGTGGGCTGGCCAGGATGCATCTGCACAGGGCATAGGGCACTGGCAGGGACATTGTAGTGGCCGGCCACCACCTACACAGACAGGGTGACCTCTGTATGTGCTGCTGGGGTTTCACTCCACCCTGACTTTGTAGTGACGACAGCATGGCTAGGCACACCCATAGTGCTATATAGTATTTCTCTCATGTGATATTTAGGGGTTTCCTTTTGGGGCCCAGTCACTGACTTATCTGCTTGTGTGTGCTGCCATCCCAGTTCTGGGTGCATGCATTTCCACCAGGACTAACTAGCAGACTGTTTTCAGCTGGTATGTGTCTTGCTGGAGTGCCTTGCAGGGTGCAGTGGCTGAAGGCTTGCTGCAGGAGAATATCTGATAGCGGTGGGGTGCAGCTTAGCATATCCAGGCCTAATGTCTGTCTGATATTGTGTTATGGATGTGTATAGAGCTGCTTTGGATGCCCTGTAGGGTGTCTGTTCCCCAGCAGGACGGGGGGGTTGATGGTCCACTCTACTGCCACCATTGCAGGGAGGTAGAATGTGGATCTGTTGATAGGAGACCCTGTTATTTGCCTGCAGTCAAGGGGGGGGGGGGGGGACGGGAAAGGGGGAATGATGGTGGTACATGGCCCACCTAGGGGGTCCATAAGGGGTTCCCCTGACTGAGACAGACAGAGATATCCAAGGTGTTTCTGCAAAAACTACCTATCTCACAGATTAATACTGCTTTGGAGCTCCGGCATGGTCTCTTTCAGCTATGGAAGGTGTTGTGGACCTGGTCCTGGGTGCCTCATCGCACCCTCAGGGTGAGCACAGTACCCGCACAATGTGACGGTGTGTAGCTACTCTGTGCCAGTTAAAACCACCCGGTCAGTACCCCCTACCAGGCCGAGGTGCTGTGGTGGGTGCACACGGACACTTCCCCCTACCAGGCCGGGGAGCTGTTGGGGTGCATTCCCCATCTTGTGTTCATCTGTGGACAGCTGATTTGCATGTGCAGTGCATCATGGGTACGGGTGGCCTAACCCTATCCTGGTTACCACAGCAGACTGTCTGTGGGGTGATGTGCAGGCTCTCTGCAACCAGCCAGGGCCTTGCTGGCAACTATAGAGCTGTAGCTCAATGGTTACTTCACTGCCTGTGAAGCCAGAGGTCATGGGTTCAAACCCACAGTGGGGTTATTTGATAGGGTTGTCCAAAGCAATTTTTAAATTTAATGTACATATGTTGATGCCATCAAAAACACCCTCAGCGTACTGTACCCATAAGGTGCCTCTGAGGGTGCTTTATAGGGCACCCTATAGGGCACCTTATGGTTGCCATCCATATAAGGTGCACTATACATTATCCTGTGACGCAACATATATGGTGCCCTATAGGGGACATTCTAGGGTGCCTTGGCGGACAGTGAACTTTAACATGTGCCTTATGGGCCGCCTTATGTTAACGCACTTTGTGAGTGCGTTTGCTAGTAGTGATAACTGAAATAAAAATAAATTGCCCCCTATAGCACTCATCCCCATAATATGTATGCCTCAGTGAGCCTTTTTCATTGGGCACTGTGGGGGATTGAAACCCTGATTACTGCACCATTGGTCAGTGTCTGAACCATTGTGCTGTGGTTCTGTTCCTGTGCTTGGACATCGGCGTACCGCCTTATGCCGCCCAAACTTAACAGTGCGCCACCTTATGCCACCCAACAGTGCGCCGCCTTATGCCGCACAAAATTAACAGTGTGCCGCACAAAATGCTTATGCCTCCTAAAGCACTTTTACCCATGAAAGTTAATGCCTCAGCCAGCCTTTTTTGTTGTGCACAGTGGGGGATTGAACCCCTGATCCCTGCACCATTGGTCAGTGTCTTCACTGTTGCACTACAGCTCTGTTCCTTTATGTGCACAGCAGCACGCCACTTAGCCTTCCCACGCACTACTGTGCATCCGCACAGTTGCACACCGCGCACAAGTACGGTTGCTTTCTCCCTCCCGTTTTTTTTCTTTTTTCTGCCTGAACCGCCCACTCCTTATATGGCACAGGCACACTACTGCGGCCCGCACAAGTACGGGGTTTTAGTAAACATGCCCCCATGTTAGAAACATAGAAATATGATGACAGAAAAAAAAACACATGGCCTATCTAGTCTGTCCTTCCATATCAACAACTACAAAAGAACTCTTTTTTTCCTTTAGAGATCTTCTGTGTTTGTCCCATGCTTTTTTGAATTCAGTTACTGTCCTCATCTCTGTCACCTCCACTGGGAGACTATTCCACGAATCCACCACTCTTTCCGTAAAGAAATATTTCCGCATATCACTCCTGAATCTATCCCCTTTCACCCTCATCCCTTGTCCCCTCATAGCAGAACTTGCTTTCAATTGAAAGAGGCTCTCCCCCTGAACATTTATGCCATGGAGGTATTTAAACATCTCAATCATATCACCTCTATCCCGCCTTTCTTCTAAGGTGTACATATTAAGATCCTTAAGTCTGTCCTCATATGCTTTATAAAGAAGACCACTAACCATTTTAGTAGCCACCCTCTGCACCGACTCCATCCTGTTCACATCCTTTTGAAGGTGCGGTCTCCAGAATTGCACACTATACTCCAAATGAGGTCGCACCAAAGGACTTATACAGAGGCACTATCACCTCCTTTTTTCTGCTAGCCATTCCTCTCCGTATGCACCCAAGCATCCTTCTAGCTTTTGCTGTCGTCTTTTCTACCTGTTTAGCTACTTTAAGATCAACAGACACAACCACGCCTAGGTCCCGCTCTTCTTTAGTGGACAAAAGTACTTCACCCCCTATACTATATTGCTCCCTTGGATTGCTGCATCCGAAATGCATGACCTTACATTTTTTAACATTAAATCTCAGCTGCCAAATTCTATACCATTCTTCGAGCTTAGCTAGATCCCTCCTCATGTTATCTATACCTTCCTGGGTGTCTACTCTATTGCAGATTTTGGTATCATCCGCAAAGAGGCAAACCTTACCGGCCAGCCCTTCTGCTATATCACTAACAAAGATGTTAAAAAGAATCGGACCAAGGACAGATCCCTGGGACACACCACTGGTAACATCCTTCTCCTCAGTGTGAGCTCCATTTACCTGTACTCTTTGTTGCCTCCCACCCAACCAGTTCCTATCCCTGCGGTGCTCAGTTTGTTTATAAGTCGCCTATGAGGAACAGTGTCAAAGGCTTTACTGAAATCTAAATACACACATCTAGGGCTCTCCCTCAGTCCAACTCCCTGGTCACCCAGTCAAAGAAATCAATCAGATTTGTCTGACAAGACCTGCCTCTGGTGAATCCATGCTGCCTCGGATCCTGTAATTCACTGGACTCCAGAAAGCTCACTATTTTCTCTTTCAGCAGCATTTCCAATAATTTACTCACCACCGAAGTTAAACTAACCAGCCCGTAGTTTTCAACCACATCCTTACTTCCGCTTTTGTGTAAAGGCACCACATGAGCCTCTCTCCAGTCCTTTGGCAACACTCCCGACTCTAATGAGGCATTGAAAAGGTCAGTCAGTGGAGCTGCTAGAACGTCCCCATGTTCCCTCAGTATTCTAGGGTGTATCCCATCCGGTCCCATCGCTTTGGCTACTTTGAGTTGAGCTAATTTCTCACAAACACAGTCTACTGAAAATTGTTCAAGATGTCCCTCGCTTTTGTTCCTGTTTGTGGGTGTTTTCTGAGGTCCTGCTCCTGGTTCTTCATCTGTGAACACAGAACAGAAATATTTGTTAAGCAATTCTGCTTTATCCTCATCAGCTTCTACATATTCCTCCCCTTCACCCTTGAGTCTGACAATACCACTTTTGCCCTTCCTCTTCTCACTAACATATCTGAAAAATGTCTTATCCCCCCATTTTATTGCATTGGCTATTTCTGCCTCTTTTTGAATCTTTGCTTTCCTGACTGAGTTGCAGGCCTTGCTTTAGGGTTTGCCCATATACTTTGCAAAATGCAAAAAATATGTGGGTAACCTGGCAGACATCCATGCCTACTCTGGAGCGGATGTAGGTATACACACGTGCCTGCTTTGTTTTACACACTGTGGTTGGTCACATTCATTTATGTCACCATTTCTAAAGTCACCTCCTATATCGTGATTTCCAACCTCTCATGTCCTAAAGCTCAGAGTACTGAAAGTAATGGTCCAGATGCCATTCTGATGTAGAAGCTCCACTGTTACAGGTAATAAAAATATTGACAGTGCATCTGATATTTCTTCTCTTTGATCTGCTGAATGTAGCATAAGACTGAGATCAGGAGAGAGAAAATCCTGTCTGAGTTTGAGGAGCTGCAACAGTTCCTGAATGAGGAGCGGCAGATCCTTCTCTCAAGGCTGGAAGAGGAAGAGAATGAGATGCTAAAGAAAATCAGAGATTATTTGACCCAACTAGAAGATCGAAGCTCCTCCCTCCAGAAACTGATTTCAGAGATAAAGGAGAAGTGTCAGCAGTCAGCAACAGAGTTACTGGAGGTGAGACTGGGTTATAAATCACAGATGCCACTATGGTCTAGGCTGTCAGTTTACCAGTTTCCTCTACTTTATCATGACTCTCTCCCTTCTCCCTCTGTGTTCTGCCCTCTTTTTCCTGGAGCTGCTGCTGTCCCCCTTACCAATCTCTCAAGAGTATAGATTTTCTCATTTCTCCATCTCACAGCAGACTGTGCTCTTTCCCATCTCACTGAACCATAGATTCTCCTCCTCCCCATATCCCTCCTGGTGTATCTTTCTCTTTACTACACATTCTTCCCTCTGCACTAGATCCACTGTACCCCATTCTGCACAGTCCCTAAGTCCTACCTGCTGCTCCTGTGCCCTCTCTCCTCATCCAGCATCCACAGGCCCAAGTTAGTAAAGAGAACCACACTGCTGTAGATATCACTGGGCAGTGGCCATTTGCATATGCAGCAGTGTAGGGAAGACTCGGGTATCTGTGGAGAGAGGGGGGAGTTTAGACATGATGGAAGAGATGGGGTAAGGTGATGAGAGAGAGGGAAAAAAAGCCACACTGTGGAAGGGAATTAAATGGAAGCGAGAACACACAAAATGGGAGGGGGAAGGATATGAAAGGATTGCTGTGCTTGTAGCACTATACAAATGATTAATAGTAGTAATTGAAGAGAGAGAGAAGGTAATATAAAATATGAGATGAGAGATCACATAGGGAAGCAAGCAACAATTAGCAGAATTACTCCCTGTTGTGAAAAACGTCTCTGATGATATCAGGATGACTTTTGGCCTTGACAAATGAGCTAAGGTGACCTTCCTTAGAGAAAAATTGAGCAAACCAGAAAACATCTCCCTGAATGAGGACTATGACATCAACTTGAACAGGAAGGCATATATAGATATAGATATATATCTTTAAGAAGCTGGTCTACAATCCCAAAACTGTATAAGAGTACATGAATTGCCAGATGACTAATAGCCCGTATCTTATTGTGTAATGTTAAAGCAGTTTCAGTAATGATTTTTATCTCCTCTAATATTTATTACTGATCTTTTCTCTCCATAATTACTATTTGATTTTCATTCCTTCCTATACTCCTAGATATATATATCAAATAGTAATTATGGAGAGAAAAAATCAGTAATAAATATTAGAGGAGATAAAAATCATTAGTGAAAACTGCTTTAACATTACACAATAAGATACAGGTTATTAGTCATCTGCAATTTGTGTACTCTAATGCAGCTTTGGGATTGTAGACCAGCTTCTTAATGATCTCAAAAAATTGGATGTATGAACAAAATAACTCTTCCATGTCTTTGGGGCAATTTATAAGAACCACTGTATGCCCAGACTGTAGATCCCTAAATCTAAAGGAGTTCTGTGCCTCAAAAAAAAAAATCAATCATTTATTTAACTAGAATTATATACCACTTTTTCTACCAGTCAAAGCGGTGTACATTCAGGTATTGTATATATTTTTCCCTTGTCTCCGAAGGGCTCACGATCTATGTTTTTGTACCTGAGGCAATGGAGAGTTAAATGGCTTGCCCAAGGCCACAAGGAGAACCTGTGCGATTAGAAACCCTAGTCCTTCTGGCTCAAAGTTGCTGTCCTCTACCTACAGAGCTAAAATCAAGCACCTCCAGGCCGACTTAATGGCATCATCGGATCCAAATATGCACAAAGTGCAATATAAAAGAAAACGTTCAGAATCAGTTTCCATCATTTATCTTTACTCCACTTCGTAGGTTCCCTGTTCCAGTAGAATTTAGGGTGGTTCTCGGCAGACAGAGAAGAAGCCATCTCCCAGAAGTGATAGCAGGCAGTGCTGAGTAATGAACATGCGTCGTCTTCGAGAGGTGTAGGTTGCTTCCAGTCAATTGAGGAGAGTGACGTAGAGTGAGGGAGAATTCCCCCCAAGGGTTCTGCAGAGCTTGGAGTTGGACGGGGAGCTGGGAAGGTCCCATCAAGGGTTGAGCCCCATATAGGATGGTGACACTGTGCAGCTAATCTTCTGTCAGCCTCTATATGCTCCTATAACTCCTCTTCTCATGCCACTTCATTGGCTCCCTATCCATTTCCACATCCAGTTCAAACTTCTCCTGCAGACCTATAAGTGCATTCACTCTGCATCGCCTCATTACCTTTCCTCTCTTATCTCTCCCTAAACCCCTCCTTGGGAACTCCACTCTTCTAGCAAATTGCTTCTATCTGTGCCCTTCTCTTCTATTACTAACTCCAGACTTCACTCCTTTCACCTAGCTGCTCCTTATGCCTGGAACAAACGACCTGAGTCTGTACGTCAGGCACCTTCTCTGACCCTTTTCAAATCCAGGCTAAAAACTCACCTCTTCGCTGCCGCTTTCAGATCTTGATTCCTTTCTGTTTCCTTATTATTACCTCTACATGTATCTCGTGTCTACAGCTACTGTGTTGTCTGTCTTGACTAGATTGTAAGCTCTAATGAGCAGGGACTGTCTTTTACATGTGTCTGTGCAGTGCTGGGTACATCTTGTGGCGCTATACAAATGTTCAGTTGTAGTGGTAGTAGTGAGTGATTATCATGGAGCAGAGAGAGGAGGCTGGAGTTAGTGTTATAGCAAGCGCTGTGAAAAGCTCTTATTCAATCACTCACCCACAGAAGGAAAACTCACAGACAGGCTGGAATGCAAACAGGAACTTTTAATGTGCGCACAGGCCCAGATAGAGAAACCAGCAATCTCCACAAAAATCTGAGCCCCGAAGGACGTCCTACAATACCTTATATACTGTACATTTTCAAACTCATTCTACAATCCCATTTGCCTCAGGTATTTTCTGTCCACCAATCAGTAGCCCCTGGGGAAGGTACCTGGGTGACCTGTCCAAACCGGTATGCTCTGGTCTGCTGATTTCTGGGCAAGGGGATATTGTGCTCAGACCTGGAGTGGGGGGGAGGGTGCCTACTGAAATCTTAATGTCTTCTCTTAGCAGGCTGATAGCCTCATGGCTTGGGGGAAGGGTCAGGCTGATCACTTGTGTAAGAGCCTCATGGCGGGGGGGAAGGGTCAGGCTGATCACTTGTGTAAGAGCCTCATGGCTGCCTCATTAGGACTGAGGTTCCCCCTCGGTGCTGGGAGGGGCTCTTCGGGGGAAAGAGAAGGCATGGCAGTCTCTAGGTATTTCTTGGATTTGTTGAGGGGATCCCCAGCATTATGGGGGTCCTCTGATCTATGCCTTTCAGAGCGATGCCCACCTTACCAGAGGTGTCAGCATGAGACTCTGAACTATCCTTAGTGTGTTTGGTTGTCCTGCTGCTTTTCCTTCCTTGATGGACGATGGAGCCAGTGGAGAGGGAGTGGATCCATGGGAATGGAGCCTCGGGTCTGAGAGGAGAGGCCCTGGGCTGCCCCTGATTGAGCTGCTATGAACGAGTACCAGGAGGGAGTCTACCTCTTGTGATGCGGCTTGGTGTCCTGCCCC
This sequence comes from Ichthyophis bannanicus, assembly GCA_033557465.1. NCBI lineage: Eukaryota > Metazoa > Chordata > Amphibia > Gymnophiona > Ichthyophiidae > Ichthyophis > Ichthyophis bannanicus. Next base: position 36,996,104 of record CM066031.1, on the reverse strand, counting down.
CGATAGTGAGGCACAAGGAGAGCAGCAGCTCTTGCAGTACCGATCAGGAAACACAAGGAGCAAGAGTGATGATGACACAAAAGGGGAACTTCAATAAAAGCATCTGGAATAAGCTTTTGTGTCATCATCACTCTTGCTCCTTGTGTTTCCTGCCCCCGATAGTGCCATGCCTGGTCCCTGGCTTAGCTTAAGAATATTGGTTAGATGGCATTTAGGTACGGAGTGAGGAGAGAGCTGTGTAACACGCTGGCACAGTCAGACAAAACTAAAGGCGCAGAGCAGGAACGGCAAGGTGGGAGAAGGTACGCATGTTCAGAGAAACCCAAAAGAATTCTCTGGGCTAGGGAAAAGTCTGGTACTTAGGGCTCCATCGCAGACGTCACCATTACACTGTGCCTGCACCCCCTGCTTGTCTCCAGAGATAAACTTGTTACATTGTGCAAAGAGGCCACCCAGTCACTGCAGAATCTGAAACCCAGTATCAGAGTATCTAATCTTTCCTTCATAATCTCTCCCTGATCTGCTGTAGGGTACTGAAGACGTTTATTATAGAGAACTAAAGACTCCAGCACTAGCAGAACTCATCACGTGTTCCCAGAGACAGAGAAGGAAACTGGAGACCTGTATTATAGAGAGCTAAAGTTCACAGATCAGAACTAGTGGAACTGTACAATCTGTAGGATATAAATGGTAATAACCTCTTTCTCATTCCCCCTTTAGGATGTGGAGGCCACCCTGAGCAGGTACGACTCTGTTCTCATTTCCTTCCTTCTGTATGATATAGCAGCCCGTTAATGTCACTGTGGGGCTTGCAGCTCTCTAGTGACTGAGGGGTGATGGGATAGAGGCATTACCAGTATAACTCACTCTCACACTCCTTGTGCTGGGGGTCTCGCACCCTTTCCTACCTCTCCCTGTCCCATCTCTATCTCCAGGGACTGAGGGGTAATGGGATAGAGACATTACCAGTATAACACTCTCATACTCCGTGTGCTTGGGTCTCACACCCTTTCCTATTCATGTCACCCAGCTGTAGTACACTCTATAATTTTGGAAATGTAGAAACGTGTGGAAAATAGACATAAAAATCAAAATTATTCCCAGCACTAAATAAATTCAGCCTCGTTTGAGAATATTTCCTTTCTCTTGGCATGTTCTGTGTGTAGATCTGTGAGCTAACAGCAGTATCTCTTTTTGCTTACACCTGTCCCCTGGGTTGGCGCAAGGATATTGGGTGCACTAGGTGAACCTTCAGCCTTACACCCACTCTAAGATTTTGATAATGAAACGTATGAATTATGCTCATGATAATACCATCCCTCCCACAATAATTCTGTAGAAATGTATAGCCAGACATCATCTTTTTAAATATGAAACTTTGCTTATATGGGTGTGTGTGCCCACTCTCCCTGCAAGGAAAAGAATGGGCCGATGATTGACTTTGTGGGGCTGTTAGGATCTATTGTTTTGCTTTGACTGCTGCTGATCTTTACCATCCCTCAGAAGTTGCTGCCCTGGGTGACTGCCTAGTCTTGCCTAGTGTTTGGGCCAGCCCTACCTCTCCCTGTCCCATCTCTGTCTCCAGGGACTCTGAAAGCTCAGTGTGAACATCTCCCAGAATACTTCCAGTTTCTCTCTATATTTTAGGTGTCAGACAGCGAAGTTTCAAAGACCAGAGGCGCTTTCTGCTGAAGAGGGAAAATGTTCTCACCTGAGCTTCCTTCGCAGATATTTTATTCTGAAAGATGAGTTCACACAATACCGAGGTAAGCCATTCCATTCTTAAAAGCTCTAATTCATTATGTTTATGTTTATGCTTATTAAATTTGATAGAACCGCCTTTCTACAGGAATCAAGGCGGTGTACAATTTTCAAAAAACAAAGGAAAATCAAGGCCGAGGGCCAATAGAAACAAGAAAAGAAGTTACAATTCTTTGACAGGAAAGAAAGAGGGAGAGGAGAGATAAGATGAGACAAAAGAACATATATTCCAGGGTAGAGACTATGGGAAGAGCGAGAAAGATCATACGAAAGGGGAGGGAAGGTCAAACGCCAGGGAAAACAGATGGGTCTTCAGGTTTTGCTTGAAAGTGGTGTGGTGGGTCTCTAAACGCAAGGAGGAGGGGAGAGCATTCCAAAGAGCAGGGCCGGCGAAGAAAAAGGCAGAGGAGCGAGTGGATTGTAGGTGGGCAGATGAAGGGAAAGGAAGGGTGAGGCGGTTAAGATGGAAGGAACGTGGGGTGTGCCTGGGAGAGTGAAAGTTGATGAGATCTGCTAAATATTGAGGGGTGCTGGTGTAGAGAACTTTGTGGACCAGGGTAAGCAATTTGTATTGGGAGCGGACAGAGATAGGTAACCAGTGGATCAGGAACTGGTTAAAAGATAGAAAGCAGAGGGTAGGGCTAAATGGCCAATTTTCCCAATGGAGAAAGGTGAATAGTGGTGTACCCCAGGGATCTGTGCTGGGTCCGCTGCTTTTTGACATATTCATAAATGACCTGGAAAGTGGAATAACGAGTGAGGTTATCAAATTTGCTGATGACACAAAACTATTTAGAGTTGTTAAAACCCAGGAGGATTGTGGAAAATTGCAAGAGGATCTTGATAAATTGGAAGACTGGGCATCAAAATGGCAGATGAAATTTAATGTGGAGAAGTGCAAGGTTATGCACCTAGGGAAGAACAACCCAAACTATGGTTACACGATGCAAGGTTCCACATTAGGAACCACCACCCAGGAAAAAGATTTAGGCGTCCTTGTGGATACCATGTTAAAACCCTCGGCCCAGTGTGCAGCGGCGGCCAAGAGAGCAAATAGAATGCTAGGTATGATAAGGAAAGGAATGGAAAATAAAACAAAAGATATTATAATGCCTCTATATCGTTCCATGGTGAGACCGCACCTTGAATATTGTGTGCAATTCTGGTCGCCGTATCTTAAAAAGGATATAGCGATTTTAGAAAAGGTTCAGAGAAGAGCCACCAAAATGGTAAAGGGGATGGAAGTCTACTCCTATGAAGAAAGGCTAAAAAGGTTGGGGCTCTTTAACCTGGAAAAGAGACGGCTGAGGGGAGATATGATAGAAGTCTATAAATTAATGAACGGAGTGGAACGGGTAAACGTAGATCGATTGTTTACCTTATCAGAATATAGAAAGACTAGGGGACATGCAATGAAGCTACAGGGTAAACTATTTAAGACTAATAAAAGAAAATATTTTTTCACTCAACGTGTAATCAAACTCTGGAATTTGTTACCGGAGGATGTAGTAAAGGCTGTTAGTGTAGCTGGGTTTTAAAAAAGGTTTGGACAAGTTCCTGGAGGAAAGGTCCATAAACCATTATTAAGAAGGGACCCAGGATATCAATGCTTGAACCAATACAAGCATTGTGGAACCTGTGTCCCTTGGGGAAACTGCTAGGTACGTATGACCTAGATTGGCCACTGTTGGAAACAGAATACTGGGCTTGATGGACCTTGGTCTGACCCAGTATGGCATATCTTATGTTCTTATGTTCTTATGTTCAGTGGAGGCGGGCGGAAAAGCAGTGGAGTTACATGGTCGCGGAGAGTGGTGTGAGTGATAAGATGGGCTGCAGTGCTTTGGATCCTTTGGAGCCGAGATAATTGAGTTTTAGGGAGACCAAGAAAAACAGAGTTTGAGAAATCGACGCGGGACATGACTAGAGACAGAGACAGGGTGGTGAGAGCTGTAGAAGTGAGGAAAGGACGAATGGCTCGGATTTGCCTAAGAAAGAAAAAGGACGTTTTGGAAATGTGTGAGATATGATCCTGAAATGAAAGCTCAGGGTTGAAGTGAACCACGAGATAACGGAAGGTGGTGACTAAGGGAACGGAAGTACCAGAAAAGGAAGGGGCGAGTGAAGGAGGGGGAGCACCGTATGAGAACCAGATTGTGACGGTCTTAGTGAAGTTGAGATGGAGGCAATTTTTGGTTAGCCAGTTGGCCACGGAAGAGAGACAAGAATTTAATACAGAAAGGTCAGGACAGGAAGACGAGGTATGGTGCAGCAGGACAATGTCATCTGCATAGTTGAATGCAGAGATGCCAGATTGCTGAATTAGCAAAGATATTCTCTGGGTACAAACAGGAAGTCCATATCACATATTGATGACATCAGCGCCGACGGAAAGCCTTTTGGGAGATGTACCACACATGCGTAGTTCCCTTCCCACCTCAGGGTGCCATCTTGTCTCAGTCTCCTTTTTTCCATGGAGCCCACTGGATGTGTGTCTGTTCCCCCTGGAAGCAGATGATTATTTTTTGTCTTTTCTTTTCTTTCTCCAATCGCATACCAGTTCCTTGATCGCCCCTGAGTCCGCTTGCCTTGGTATTGTGTTCTCAAGTGCTTTTTCTTCATTTTTTCTCATTCTTCAGTCAGTATGAGTTCACTCCTTTTTCCTGGCTGGACCAAGTGAGTTTGACCTCATGGGGGCTGTTTTCCCTACCATAGTCTCCTTGCACCCAGCATGTCGCGCATGGACCCTCATGACTGCTGCTTTCGATACCTCGGGCCAGACCACAATACCTTGGTCTGCAGTCTCTGCCAGCAAATGACTCCCAAGGCCCGCAAGAGCCATCAGCAGCAGTGCGTGTTCTTCTTCCAGAAGACCAACTTGGCCCCGAAGTTGTCTGCAAGACCACACTTGAAGGGGACCTCGGACGAACATGGTTTAAAGGTGAGGTCAGAGAGGCTGTTGCTGCCAAAAAAGCATCTTTCAGGAAATGGAAAAAAGAGCCAAACGACGAAAACTGGAAACAGCACAAGCACTGGCAAGTTAAATGCAAAGCATTGATAAGGCAGGCAAAGCGAGAATTTGAGAAAGAACAAGTACATTCGTAGCAAAAGGCTTGTGAGAGAGTCAATTGGACCATTAGAAGAGCCACCAAAATGGTAAAGGGGATGGAAGGCTACTCCTATGAAGAGAGGCTACAAAGGCTAGGGCTCTTCAACCTGGAAAAGAGACGGCTGAGGGGAGATATGATAGAGGTCTATAAATTAATGAATGAAGTGGAACGGGTAAACATAGATCGATTGTTTACGCTATCAGAATATAGAAAGACTAGGGGGCATGTAATGAAGCTACAGGGTAAATTATTTAAGACAAATAAGAGAAAATATTTTTTCACTCAACGTGTAATCAAACTCTGGAATTTGTTACCGGAGGATGTAGTAAGAGCTGTTAGTGTAGCTGGGTTTAAAAAAGGTTTGGACAAGTTCCTGGAGGAAAGGTCCATAAACCATTATTAAAAAGGGACTCAGGATATCAATGCTTGACCCAATACAAGCATTGTGGAACCTGTGTCTCTTGGGGATACTGCTAGGTACGTATGACCTAGATTGGCCACTGTTGGAAACAGAATAGTGGGCTTGATGGACCTTGGTCTGACCCAGTATGGCATATCTTATGTTTTTATGACCATCACAGGGACTGAGCCGCTTCGGAGCCCCGAGGCTACTGAGCCTTGAGCCGGAGTTCTCTCGATAAGTGATGTTCAGTGAAGAGCTGGAAATTGTTGAAGGCCTCGTCAGGTGATGAGTCCAGGAAAGTATTGAAGTCCTATTTGCCCTGGACCCACAGCCCTCAATGCAGAGCCGTGGGCATTGGCCAGGATAGGCTTAGTACTGCCTCATCAGGAGCCATCCATGTCACTAGATCGGCCTCGGACCCCCCGAGGCCATCCTTGTTCAGGACTTTCCCTCAGCACAGCCAGCACCAGAGCAGAGGTCCTCAGTGTTTGTTCAGAAAGTTGCAGAACCATCTGACCTTGAGGCTAGGATGGTGGCATTGGAGCCCAGTTTGTCTGCTTTCATTGCCCAGCATCTGGCTCTGATGCCCAGTTCCTGCAGGTCATCACTCCCAAACACTGACCTCTCAACATTGAGGAATTCTCAGGAGGTCGAGCTGATCCTCAAGTGGCATCGGCTTCAAGAGATGCCTCAGCATCTGTCCCAGTCCCAATCTCGATCCTCAGAGGCACGGTTTTCCCCGCTTAGTGCCCTCTGCTCTGACCACAGGCTACCAGCACTGAAGCCATCGGGCCCAGAGCATGACTCTGAATCCTGGAGAACCCTCGACATCTCCACCAACTCCAAGTCTGACTGAGAGACCGAAGATGAGGAGTCCCTAGATACCCACCTTCACTGGGATGTGCCCTTGGACCCATCCATTCTGGAGTCCAGGTGCTGCTCCCCACCTGAGGACATGGCCTTCCTGAATTTTGTATGGGATATGGTGAAGGCTCTTGCCTTCACCAACGAGTCCGAGGAGGAGCCTCAGGCAGAGGACCTCGAGATCATCCAGTATGAGGCTCTCTCAAAGGAGCTATTCACATTGCCCATTCCCCCCATCCTGGAAAGACTGCTCTTCTGCATGTGGGAGACCCCTGCATCAGTGCCCATAGTGAACAGATGACTGGACTTGATGTACTGGGTCTACCAGAGCACTGGCTTCCAGAAAGCTCAGCTGCCTCACAACTCCATGGTGGCAGAGTCGGCCATGCATATGCTTAACAGCCAGAAGACGTATTCCTCGGTGCCCCTGGGTAGGGAGACCTGCGCCATGGATGCCATGGGCAGAAAATGCTTCCAGGGCTCGATGCCTGTCAGCCATATCCAGGCCTACCAGCTGTACATGGGCATGTACCTGAGGACCTGGCAAAGGAGCTCACCAGTTTCTCGGCTGGTCTTTCAGAGGAACCCCTCCAGTGGTTCTGGACCCTGGCCTCCGCATTCAGAAAGTGCTCCAAGTTTATAACTCAAGCAGCTTATGATGGCTTCGAGTTGGCGGCTAGAGTAGCCAGGGCAGGCATTAGTGCTCACCACCAGGCTTGACTACAGTCCTCTGAACTGAAGCAAAGGGCACGGGACAAGTTGGTTGACGTCCCTTGTTGGGAAGAGAATCTCTTCTGCAAACCCATGAGGGATTAGGCTGAGTTCATGACAAGGACCAGGCCCTCCAAAAAGACTGCTGACCCTTCCTGCAAGCAATATGCTTCCTGGGCCAGGACAACACCCTAGTGGACTGGCACAGCCAGGTCCTATAGCCGCACAGCTGGAGGCTGGACTCCAGAGTGACCGACCAGCTGTTCCAGTGCTGTGGGCTCCCGCAAATGGATGTCTTTACCAGTCCAGCTAATGCCCAACTGCACTATTTCTATTTCTGGCAGCCGCACTCCATCCAGGTGGCAGCAGATGCATTCCTGATCTCCTGGTTGGAGGACCTCCTGTATGCCTTCCCATCCATGCTGCTGATCGCCAAGACCCTCTTCAAGGTCCAATGCAACAGGGCCACAGTCATTTTGGTGGCTCCATGATGGGTCAGGCAGCCATGGTTTCCCCTGCTTCTCCGCCTGTCCATGGTGCTCCCGGTTCCCTGGGATGTGACCCAGGCCTACTCATTCAAGAGCAAGGCTCTCTCCTACACAGCAACCTGGGGTCCCTGACTCATGACTGTTGAAAGGCTTTGTGTTTATGTTTATTTAAAACTTACTTTTGTTGTTGGGCGGTACATTATCTGGGCGGTTTACAATAAAAGCATATGAAATTAAAAATTGCTGCAGGAAAAGAAAAGGAAGAGGAATGCCATAAATTCAAAGAAACAGAAAAGATAAGAACAGAATGAGGGAAAGCAAAGAGAATTAATATGTCATCAGGGAGGGCAGGGGTACTCTAGCAGGAGGGGGCAATGGACAAAACATGAACGGGGAAGGGGGAAGGTCAAAAGCAAGACAGAAGAGGTGGGTCTTTATTTTGGCTTTGAATGCAGTAATAGAATGTTCTAGGCGGAGGGCAAGGGGAAGTGAGTTCCAGAGCCTCGGGCCAAGGAAGTAGAAAGCTGAGGAGCGGGTGGATTCCAAGTGAGCCTGGGAAGGGGAAAGGAGTGACATGCGGTTAGCGTGAATAGAGCGAAGAGTGCGGAGGGGGGTGTGAAGACGAATCTGATCAGCAAGATAGAGGGGAATACCTGTGTGAATTGATTTGTGAACAAAATGGAGGAACTTGAATTGAATTCAGAAAGAGATGGGAAGCCAATGCAGACGCAGAAGAAGGGGGGTGACGTGATCAAAACGGGAGGCGTGGGTAAGAATGCGAGTGGCAGTGTTCTGGATGCGTTGAAGACTAGAAAGTTGAGACTGAGGAAGGCCGGCTAGTGTGACATTACAATAATCGAGACGGGATAGCACAAGAGAAAGGAATAAAGTAGTCAGAGAAGAAAAGGGAAGAAAGGGACAAACAGCACGAAGCTGCTTCAGAGTGAAGAAAGAACGTTGAACTACAGAAGAAATGTGATCTTTGAAAGAGAGGGATGAATCAAGAATGACACAGAGATACCGAAGTGAAGAAACCACAGGGATAGGTTGAGAAGAAAGCAAGGGAGTGAGGGAGGGAGGGGAAGAATTCCCAACAGTGAACCAAATAGCAGAGGTTTTGTTGAGGTTAACATAAAGGAAATTAGAGGAAAGCCAGGAAGACACAGCAGAAAGGCATGTATTGAGAGGGGTAATATCAAGAGTAGAAGAATCCATGTGATACAAAAGAAAGTATCGTTGGCGTAATAGTGAGCTGAAATACCATGCTGCTGGACCAAAAGTGCAAGAGGGGCGAGAAAAATATTAAAGAGAAGAGGAGCAAGGACAGAACTCTGGGGAACACCATAGGAAAGTGAGGTAGAAGGAGAGGAAGAGGACCCAGATGAAACCGAGAAGGAACGACAGGAAAGAAAAGAATGAAACCACTGAAGCATTGAACCGGCGAGACCAGCTTCCCTAAGACGAACCAAAAGAGTGCGGTGATCAACCAAGTCGAATGTAGCAGATAGATCAAGAGAGACAGCAAGAGAAATAGAGCCATGATCATGTGCAGCATGCAGTTCATTAAGAAGAAAGAGAAGGACAGATTTCATGCTGTGACTGGGACAGAAACCAGGTTGTCGTGGGTGAAGAGTGAGTGAAGCCTCAAGATGAGAGGAAAGTTGAGAGAAGACTAATTTTTCTAAAAGTTTAGAGAGAAAGGGGAGGTTAGAAATGGGGTGCCAATTAGAAAGGGAAGAAGGGTCAAGGGAACTGTTCTTCAAAAGAGGACGGACAGAGGCATGTTTCCATAGTGAGGGGAAGATCCCACTAGATAGACTAGAATTGAAAATAGAAAGGATAAAAGAGGAGAGAGCTAGTGAGAGGGTATAGGATCAGAGAGACAGGTGGTATTCCGGGTAGAAAGAAAAACTTTGGAGAGAACTTGAAGGGAAATAGGTTCAAAAGTAGACCAAAAATGTGAAAAGGAAGGGGAGGGGAGGAAGGTGAAGGCAGAGGGGATGGTACAACAATGGTGAGGGAGAGAGGAGGAGGGCAAGAAGGGAAAGTGAGATGGAGGGAAAGGACTTTAGAGGTAAAGAAGGTGGCTAAGAAAGAGGGATCAGGGAAAGTGGGGGGAGGGAGGGAGGATGGGGAGGAATTGGGGGCAGAGAGGGTGCGGAGAACAGAGTAAAGTTGACCGGAGGAATTGGCAGAATTGGAAATAAGACTGGAGTAAATGATTGCTTAGCTGAATGTAAAAGGGAACGGTAGTGATGGAAACTTTGGCGGAAATTGTTCAAAGTGGAAGAGGTGGGATGCTTGCGCCAAAGGCGTTCTGCATGACGGAGATATCGGCGATGCAGAAAAAGGCCGAAATGGAACCAAGGATAAAGGGAATGATGGGGACGGATGGGCCAGGGTTGGAGAGGCAGAAGAGTGTTGAGGGTGGTAGAGGTCCAGATGTGGGCTTGGGCATCAACAGAGAGGGAGTGAAAGTCAGAAGGAAACAAGACGTTAGAAGGTGGCAATTGAAGGAGAGTATTAGCATTGATTCTGCGGGAATATGAGGGCAAAGCGGAGCTGGCGGGAGAGCCTGGGGAGGTAACTTGAGGGGAAGAGGGGAGGGGACAAGAGAAAAAGAGGCAGAGATGGTCAGGCCAGGGAAAGGATAGAGAAGAAAGGGAGGAGGGGTAAAAAGGGGAGGAAAGAGGGGAAATTAGAAGATCAAGAGAATGACCGGCCGAGTGAGTGGGGAAAGAAACAAATTGATGGAGAGAAAGATCAGAAAGGAAAGTAAGAAAAGCCAGATCACGAGCTGAAGAAGGAGAATCCACATGGATATTAAAATCTCCTAAGATAAAGAGGTGGGAATAAAGAAGGGAAGCCTTAGAGAGGGTAGATAAGAGGGAATCCCAAAGTGGGGCGGAAAGAGTAGGAGGGGCATAGATGAGAAGAAAATACAGAGGGGGACAGGTGCCTAAACGAAGAAGTAGAGATTCATGGTAATGAAGAGCAGGGGATGTTAGCTCCTGGAGAAGGAGGGAGGAGCGATACAAAACAGCAACTCCTCCACCGCTCCTGCCCCAACAGGTGGTAGAAAAGGCAGAATAGCCTGTGGGCAGACAACAGTTGAGGAGGGGCTCCTCGCCATCCCTCAACCAGGTTTCGGTCAGAAAGAATAGATCTAGGGAATATTGTGTGATGATGCTATGAATCAGAGGAGTTTTGAACCGGAGTGAGTGGCAGTTCAGGAGCGCAAGCTGAAGGAAAAGGAGTGAATGGGGGGAGGCTGGCGGGACCGGGGGATGTAGAGAGCAATAAGTCAAATTGGAGAGATTACGTGGAGAGGGGCCTAGGGGACTGGGGACATGCGGAGCAGGCCGCCAACCCCAATGAACAGGTATAGAGGACATAGCCTTGGCCCCCTCCAATCTCTCCAGTGAGGTGGAGGAGGTCCTTCTGGCCTCTTGTAAGACCTCCAATCACCGGTTGTATGCCTTCAAGTGGTGGAGGTTCTTGGTCTGGTGTGCAGAGAAGCATATTAACCCTTTCTCCTGATCCATCCAGCTGGTACTGCTGTACCTACTTCACCAGTCTCAGGCGGGGCTGAAGTCCAGCTCCGTTAGGGTGCACCTTAGCGCGCTTGCTGCGCACCACCATCTCTCTCTGCTCAGCCCCTTGTGACTCACTTCCTGAGGGGCCTTCGCCTGTCAAAACCACCCAGCCACCCTCTGACGGTGGAATGGGACCTTAACATTGTGCTCTCAAGGCTAACTGCACCACCCTTTGAGCCTCTCAGTTCCTGTCACCTCAGGTATCTCACCTGGAAGGTAGTGTTCCTCATTTTGCTCACCTCTACTTCCAGGGTCAGTGAGCTTCAAGTGTTGGTGGAGAACCCACTGTACACTAGTTTCTACAAGAACAGGGTCGTGCAAAGTTTCTAACCAAGGTGGTGTCTCCGTTCCACCTTAACCAGCAGGTGATGCTTCCCACCTTCTTTCTGCGGCCTCACACTAGCATGGCAGAAGCCATTCTCCAAACGCTGAACTGTAAGTGGGCTGTAACCTTCTACCTGCAGTGCACCCAGGGCCACTGCTGAGCTCCTCAGCTCTTTGTCTCGTATGACTTGAGTTGGTTAGGGGTAGCAGACTGCATTGCCCTTGCCTATGAGCAGGCTGATCTGTCGTTGGAGCGCTGAGTCACAGTGTACAGCAACTGGGCCATGGCGGCCTCTGTGGTGAACCTGCCTTCCATCCTCTTGTCATCCCTGACAGATCTCTGACATCCCCTTGTCAGAGATCTGTCAGGATAACACCTGGTCCTCCGTCCATACCTTTGCAGCTCATTACTGCCTAGAGAGGGAGTCCTGTCAGGACAGTGCCTTTGGCCAGGCAGTACTCTGCCATTTGTTTGAGTAGGTTCATGCTACTGGAGAAGTGGTTCCTCAGTGGACACCTGGGCCATTCAGGGGCCTGTTGTCTTTCAACTCAATTGCTGTTTCTCATGGCTTACCTTTTTCTGGTCACCTGTGGCTTTTTATAGTTTTTTTTTTCGGTAGCCTGTAGGTAGGGAGTCCCATATGTGAGGACTGAGTTCCTGCTTGTTCCTGGAGAAAGTGTAGTTACTCACCTGTAATAGATGTTCTCCGGAGACAGCAGGAATCAGTCCTCACAACCCTCCCTCCTCCCTATGGAGTTGCTTTTTATTTTTTACCATTTTGTTCTATCTTATCATACTGAGGCAAGATGGTGGTACCCTTGGGTGGGAAGGAGACCATGCATGTGGGGTACATCTCCCAAAGGCTTTCTTTGAAAGCTGGAGAGAGGCTACTGTGCGCGCTCCATCGGTATTGATATCGCCCATATGTGAAGTCTGATTCCTGCTGTCCCTGGAGAACACCTGTTACAGATAAGTAACTGCATTTTAATTCATACATGGGGGTGTTTCAGAAGCCCTATTTGAGAGTTGAATATCTGAAAATGGGCACTTGGATATGCAAAGAATGGAGATATCCCTGGAGCCATTTTAGTAGTGGGGTATATAGATATCCTCAGTGCAAGAACGTCCATGTAACATGGGGAACATAGTGGGGGTGTGGCCTGGGCAGAGCACGAGAGATGCATGTTACACTACAATTCTAAGAACAGCACAAGAACGTTTGGCCCTAGTTGGTGAGGTGTCCATCCCTATTCCTGCTCTTGACCATGAATAAGGTGGAAAAAAGTGTTTGTTGCATGGATGTCACTCTTCCAGGGGAAAACAGATAATACGCTTACATCACCACAGTTATCATTTCTTGCCCAAAAATACCTGAGCGTAAATCCAAACTCCAAACATTACTGGCCCGCCGCTGCACATCTGAGTATCTGAAAAGGCAGACCTGGACAAACAAGTCTCATAAGATAGTGATCCCTCTTCTGAAATATCCCTGCCGACATGTCCAAGTAGCCATGCAAGTCGGGGACCTCCACCTTTGTGAAATGGCCTACACCCATGCACGTATCCAGCCTTGCAACCTGCACAGGGGCCACCTCCAGAACCGGTTACAGGGACGTTCATTTTACAGGGTGGAGACGAGGATTTCAGAAGCCACTTCTGCCTCTCACCACATTTTTGGATGTTCTGCCCCAGATTTTTCCTAGACGTCCTTTCTAAAATCCCACTTTCTGTCTCTCTCTACTGATTAATAAATTGTTTTTGGTTTCATTTGTCATTTCTCAGCTTAATTTTATTTCATTATATTTTCTTTTAGGAAAACTTTATGCAGATCTGGGTAATATTTTATTAGCTTATTCTTTAACATTTAAAAATCCTGTTTAAGGTGTATCCCTGCATTGGATAGAAGATCTGTTTCTTTTATTTGTTAGTATTTAGGTCACATCCTCTGCAGTAGTAGTTGAAGGTGAGTTACATTCAGGGATAGAGGGAAGACTCACTATCTAACAGGCTGATGCAAAAGGCCATCGCTGAAGTCGCGCTCTTTCATCTTTTTATGATTTATTTGCAGCACACTGATAGCAAGCGACTTTAGCCTGCAGAAAGCGGCTCATAGGCAAATTAGTCGCACATTAAACTTTGTGCAAAATGGCAGCATTAAACTAGGAGAGCAAGCCAAAGAAGTCAGCACTAGTTTGGCATGCTCTCCCAGGGAAACAGGAGCACTGTGCGGCTGATTTGCAGATGAGCCCTGACAGTATTTTGATGGCATCAGGGGCTTTCTCTGATTCCTGGATCATCTGAAGGTAAATGTCATCCAGGCAACTGGGAAAGCCCCCGATGCCATCAAACTACTGTCAGGGGTTGATAAACCCGACAGAAAGCACACCCCTGGTGCCCCAGCAGCCCCGGCACCCAACCGAACTTAAAATTAACCTGGCTTTTACAGGCAATTTTGTGCTGTACCAGTACAGAAATGAGTTTTGCACATAAGCTCACTGTGCATTAAGCCTCGAGCACACAACAGCACACAGAACTCTTAAATCCATGGAAAGGAAGCAATTAGTCCTTCAGCACCACTGCAGAGAATTGCGCAGAGGGCTGATCTCATTGCTGGGATTTTAACGCAAAGGTTATCTGAAAGATCTCCTGTCAGTGCTAGAGAGGAATTTATGCCTGTTTCTTCTCTTTATCTTGAGTGTACGACACCTGCGACCTTTTTCTGGCTTTACTAAAGGGGACGAGGAGTCGAGGGGGAAGTGTGCTGGAACAATGTTAAGTGCATCTGCTGGAATGCTGTCTGGGGCAGAAACCCCGATATTATTCTGTGCAGCACGATCCCGATGTTTCTGCACCAGCTAGCATTCCAGCACAAGGGCCAGACAGGGGGGGGTTTGTGCCCGGAGGAGGTGGCAATGCCACTTGATAGGGGGAAAGGGAGGAAAGTTAGACCTGGCTAAGGGAAAATGTCATACAAAGCTAAAGTTGTGTTCTCCAGCAAGCTGATGCTGTCATATAATAGGAGAATCACTAGTACTACTACTAATAATCATTTGTATAGTGCTACAAGGTGTACGCAGCACTGCTCAATGACTTTAGTGCTCTGATAACATCAGCTGTAATTAGACATGTTTCTTTCATTGTAGGTCCCCAGAGCACAGTATTAGTGCCCTGTGCTTTCAGTGATAGAAACAAATTTAGCTTTATCAAGTTTTCTGCCTATGGTTGTGTTTTTATTCGTTTTTCTAGAATAAGCAGAAAAAATGGCCTACAAAGTTCAGGATATGTTTGTGTAACAGTTAGATATAATCCTAACATTGGAAAGTCATTATTTAATTCATGTTTCTGATCACCCCTCCCCCTCCAGTCCAGTCCTGCTTTGTGCAGCACACACATTGTACACAGCCCCTACTCTTCCTCCCATTTGCGAGCCTCGGGCGGGGCTCTCAGTGCTTCCCTAGCTATGCTTTTGGAGATGTGAGTGTGCCCTCTTCCGCATCCACACCGCCCGCTCTGCAGAAGTTGGGGAGCCACAGAAGATTTGTAACAGTGCAGAGGAGCTCTAGAAAATCACATCCTGAGCTTTGTATTCTATTGAGACTGGGCAGTAACTGAGGGATAGATTTCCTAAAGGCTGCTGCATGCCATAAAGTGCGTTATTTGCCATATCGCCTATTTTGTGTAGTGGGATCCATTTACTAATAACTCAAGTTAATGCAATGCTGCACTTTGGAAAATCTCATCCTCACTGTGTATAATGGATCCATCTCTGTCTTTCACCGGCTGTAGTAATTCAGCTGTGTGAAAGGATAAACATGACTAATGAATCCCCAGTGGAGGTGGAGCCAGTTACTAATTACTGATCTTTTCCGGGAACTCTAAGACCCGGCACTGGAGCCGTAAAGGGATCAGGAAGAGCTGAGGGAGCTGAGCTTACTGCACTGTGCTATGGGGACATAAGAGGGGCCAATGAGGAGGCTAGTTTCATGCAGTCTATCAGTGAGGGAGCTAATCAGAAGCTTTATTGCATTTGCTCAGTAGAGCAAACCTATAAGGTGAATTAAAGATCCATTAGCCAATAGGATTGATCTTCTGCAGGTCTGTCAGCGTGTTACAGCCAATAGCAGAGCTTCTCTCATTAAACAACTGATTGACTGTTGAACTTGTCAATGAGGGTTAGAGGTAGGAGTGTGAGGAGCCAATGAGAGGCGTCTGCTCATGTTTATTAATGTATCTCCTCCCTGCAGTGGATGTGACTCTGGATCCGGAATCTGCTCATCCCCGGCTCGTCCTGTCTGAGGATCGGAAAAGTGTCAGACGAGGAGACACAGAACAGAAGCTGCTGGACACTCCCCAGAGATTCAGTGGTGATTCCTGTGTGCTGGGGTGTGAGAGCTTCACCTCGGGAAGACGTTACTGGGAGGTGGAGGTGGGGTATGGGATTTACTGGAGATTGGGGGTCTGTAGAGATTCTATGAGCAGGAAGGGGAAGATCACATGGTCACCTGGGAATGGATACTGGGCAGTGGGACTGTGGGTTTGTGGCTTCTGGTTCTCACAAGCAGTTGCCCAAATATCACCAATCAAAGAATTACTTAGACGGCAGTTGCTACAAAAATCTTTTATTTCAGCATAACAGCAAAATAATATTGTCATGCAGAACAGCAAAAGCCTATCTAGGGATGGCAGACAGTACTTTCTCTCTCTCTCTCTCTCTCTCTCTCTGTGAAGGGGGAGAAAATACTGCCCGCCCTTACCTGAAAAATAACTGCCTTATATACATTTCTCCCCGTCTCAAATATCTGTTTCAAATTAATTTTCAGTGAATCCATCATACATTCTTAAGTGTCAGCAGGGCCTCAGGATCCTACAACACTTTTCCCAGGGGAATAATCTCTTTACATTGATACCTTCTGGTTCTGCTTATAGGTCTGTTCATCTATGCATAGCTTGTGACCTCTGACCCTTCCTGTGTTGTTCTTCTTCTGGCACTAATTGAAACCAGGCAGAGAGTATTTTGTGCTCATTAGTTTGAATTCTTTGCTTGACCTGCACTTTTTGCTGATATTAATTACTAGGCCCAATATTCTGCATACTCCTATCCAGAATATGGTTTCCCAGAATCCTCCATAACAGGCCGCATCCATTATCTTATGGCAAGCATATACTCTCATATAGCTAGTGTCTTCTGTGCCATCCATCCTCCTGTGTAGTTTCACCAGGCAAGAGTTCAGTCATACAAAGCCAATATATACATATATAAGCAGACCCAAGGCAGACTTTAAATCAAATTTCCCAACATTCTTCACTTTTTCTTTTCCTTTTTCTTTTATTGTTGGGGGGGGGGGGGGTAGCAAAAGTAATCCCACTAAGGGGCGTGAATAACAACCATTTGAGACAAAGATGGATCATTCAAAGGCAATCGTTGGTACTGTTCCCTTGACACAGTATACATGGTTTTAGTGCTTTGCGATATCATTCGTTTACAACAGGCAAGTAAAATGGATAAGGTACAACAAGCAATGATTGCAAAACAAGCTATACTTAAAAGCGTAATAAAGAAGGCTTTAAGTCCTACACCTAAACTAGCAAACCATGAAGCAATACTACCCCAGATATTATCAAGTTGAAGCCCCCCCTTAAAATCATCAATATGCAACTCAGAGAGATGCTTTATCTTATTCATTGCATCTAGAACAAAAATGGTATGGTTAGCGATGACCGTACAACAGTTTGTAGCATTAATGAAAGTGCATGTTCCGCCTTCAGCGGCCAAAAGTAAATCCAAAGCTTGCCTATTCTGCAGAGTCATTTGTGTATTTTGCTCAAGGGACTCAGCTAGGCGTGAGATAGATTTGGTAACAGCTTTCATTTGAATATGCAACAAACATTGCAAACGGCGTACAGCCATACCAAGCTCAGCAGTTAGGGCGGGGGTGGCAAAGGGAATCCAGGCCGTTGCGCTAAGGGCATCCAAACGAGTTTTAGTCATGGGATAAGTGGAATTGATATACTCAAATGAGGCCTGAATGGCATCATCCTCGGCTATAGAGGAATCCCAGGGGCTAGCATAAGCTGAGGAGCTACGTTTTAATCTATGTAGGGTGGAGCGAGAAGCAGAATGATGGGTAACATTAAGAGGTATCAAGACAGAAAAAGAAGAAACTTTAACCAAAGCACAGGGTAATAGGGAGAGGTTAATTACCTGATACAGAGTTTCCCCACACAACCAATAATGACCCATTACAGCAAAGAGGTTTGTAGCAGGTGTCCATATGCGACTCATATGATGCCCATCAAACCACTTAACAGAAGATTTTCCCGTGGTAGCTGAGGTAAGATCCCTCCTGAAACTGGACATTGGGAGATAGCATGAAGTATATGGAGATTCATTCTGAGAACCCGTTGTCAGCACAGCTGAACCATCGTGGTAAATGGGACCAACCCCCACATACCAGCGGAAGTCAGCTCCATTAAACACTACCGGGTTGCTTGTAATGTTTCTCCAATCATATTTCATATTGGAGGGGTCCATATTACCGGATTGATTATACCACTTTATCATGACAGAATTACTAGCAAAATGAAAGGATCCAGTAATCACATTATATGACAGGTTACACCTGTCTGAAAAAGCAATGGATACATTTGTTATTAAACATAAATCAAATATCATATTCGGGTCAACATATACACGCAAAGGGTCATGTATCATATTCATTGCATGCCACGTCTGGGAACAATTAAAAACTTCATAACAACTGGCAGAAAAATTATTATTATCTACACAAGCAAGCTGTCCTGCATACTCATTTAAAGGAACCTTTGAAACATGTACTGGAGCATATGATACACCCTTTGGTAAAGGGGTACAAATAATGCAGTCTGCAATGTTCATCAGGGAAACAATGTGTAATACTGATTGCTTCCACAAGTTCAGAGAGCCTTCAGGTAAAGCCCGGGGTGCTCGAGATATCGTCTGGTTAGTCTGGTTCCATCCCTGGAGAAACAAGGCTAGCTGTCCATCTGGATGTAAACACTCAATAAGTAGCACGATTATGACAGAGATTCCCAGAAAAAAGCACAAGGACGCCCATGGAGTAGGCTTGACAGCGATCATCTTTGGTACTAATAACATAGCACTGTGGTGAGAACACGTGAGTTCTGTAGGGAAATAAAACTGATTAATCAGATGAGACAGCTGGAGACGCTTTTAGATGGCTGACATGCACCCAAGTATCAGTATCATTCAGTCTGGCAGCAAAAGGGGAAGCAGCAGTGACAACGTGGGGTCCTGAAAAGGTTGGGCAGTCCCAGGATGCACGAACACAATTTCTTTTATAGACAGTGGACCCTACAGGGAAGCAAGGTAATAAGGATGGACTGGACACGGACTGTGTGCCTGCTACTCGGTCAGCAATTTCTTGGAGCGCAATCCGGAGTCCTGCAAGGTAAGCAGAGAGACTATCATGAATCGGAACCTGGGACTGTGATAAATTAGTTGTGCGCATACGCCGGCCAGTGGCCATTTCATGAGGTGTCAGATGTAATCGTTTGATTGGGCTATTACGCAGCTGAAACAAGCACATTGGTAATGCTTGTAGCCAGGTCATGTGACCAGAAGCGCAAATCTTTCTGAGTTGAGTTTTCAAAATGCCATTACATCGTTCAACAAGACCATTGGAAGTAGGTTTATACACAGAAACATACTTCCACTGAACAGGAAGATGCTGGGTGAGTGCAGTCACAAGAGCTTTACGAAAGTGAGAGCCATTATCAGAATATATGACTTTAGGAATGCCAAATCGGGGAATTATTTGTGTTAGCAAAACCTCTACTACTTCTTCAGCAGTCTCTCTATTGCAGGGAAAAGCCTCAATCCATTTAGACCAAGGGCAAACCCACACTAAAAGGTACCGCTTCTGAGCACATCTGTGGATCATGTCAGTAAAATCTACATACCAGGATTCAAAAGGACCACTTAGAACCGGGAGGTGACCTTTGGCTATGGGTTTTCCTCCTGGCTGAGAATTCAGGATACACACAGGACATTTAGCTACTAGTTCCTGAATGCGATTTTTCATGTGTGGACACCAAAAAATGTCCTCAAGCATGCTGTAAACATTTGCAGTACTAGAATGATAGATATCATGAATGAGTTCTGTGAGGCGTTTCAGTGCTACATAACAGATACAGAGTTTTCCTGATGGATGTACCCACATTTTCTTAATTTGGGAACAACCTAGTCTCTCCCAGTTTCCTATCTCATGAGAAACAGCATCTTTCTGATAATCAGCAAGGTCAGGTACTAAATAGATCTGTGATCTGGTGACAGGTAAAGTCAGGGAAGCATTACTAGTTACTTCTTTGGCTAACTGATCTGCCAGGGCATTGCCCATCTGGCAGAAAGAGTCTCCCTGTGTATGTCCAGGAACCCATTCACAGCACAGAAACAGATTGTTGATTCTGCGTTTCTCTAAACACTCATAAATTTGATGTATCTTATCAAGATGTGAGATTGAGCTGGCTGAGGAAGTGATAAAACCTCTTTGTGACCATTTCTGGTGAAGTGCTGTCAGCACTTGTGCTGCATATTGGGAGTCAGTGAATATAATAATGTTCTGTCTCTCCTGATGCAGTAAGACTGCCAAAATTGCACAGAGTTCTGCACCTTGAGCACTATAAGCACTCGGCAACTGATATTGCAACACATCTAGAATGTCACCAGATAGAGATATCTGTACTGCACTGAAACCAGAACATAGTGACGTCTCAGAACCGTCAGTGAACCAGACTTTAGAATTGACAGGCATTTCGTGAAGAGACAGAATATTATCTGTGAAAGAAAAAATGGGGATGTTATCTCCTTCCTCACCAACAATGACAGAAACTAAATTTTGTAGGTAGCCAAAAGGGTGACTTGCAGGGAATGGCTTAATGAGAATATGACTCCGTAGCAGAGTAGCACAAAGCTGGTGCACCCGATGTGGGGTAAAGTGGAGAGTATTACTGCATAACAATGCCTCTACATCACCGGAGCAATACACAGTGAGTCACAAGGGATGAAAGATGTTATAGGTCTTCCTGACTGCCTCACTGGTGGCTACTAACCCTCTCTCAACATCAGGCAGAACTATTTCTGTAACAGAAAAAGACCCTGACAAATAGGACACAATTTTACCATCATCCTGATAAATCACAGCTGCCCACTTGTGATGTCCGTGAAAGCTAATGAGAAACATCTCCTTTGAATAGTCAGGGAGACAGATACTTGGTGTGTGCGAGACATCAGACAGAAGAGACTGAAGCAAAATCTGGTCAGGAGCTGACAGGCTGATAACAGTCGACCCCTTAGCCCCCCCTTTTAAATATTTGCGAAAGGGATGTGTGCGTTGACTGTGACCTGGGATCCAATTACGGCAGAAGTTTATCATGCCGAGCAGAGATCACAATTGCTTTACAGTGTAGGCATCTGTAATTGCAGACAGTGTTGTTTAGTTTTCTCTGTTAGAGACAGCATTCCATCTCCTACTAGGAAACCCAGAAAAGTGACTTCAGTTTGGCAGATCTGTGCCTTAGCCATATTAATCTGGTAACCACTTTCCAAAAGATAACAAACAAGTTTATCTGTGAGGGCCAGGTTTGCTGCAGCCTCAGCTGTGGAAAGCAGTAAGTCATCTACATACTGTAACAAAGACACATTGCTGGGCAACTCTGCCCTAAATGATTGCAAATCAGCAACTAGTGCTTGAGAGAATATGGAGGGACTTTCCACATATCCTTGGGGTAACCTGGTCCACTGATAATGCTGACCCTCAAAAATAAATGCCAGAAACTGCCTGGATGTGGGTTCGACCTCTATCCCAAAAAAGGCATGGGAAAGGTCCAGAACAGTATGATATTTGTACAGAGTAGTCGTTGTCAGCAATGTGGCAGGGTTTGAGACTACTGGAAACTGTGGTTCAATAACACTGTTAAGTGCACGTAAGTCATGAACTATTCTCCACTTCCCATTAGGCTTTTTCACAGGGAATAGTGGGGTGTTATATGGGGAGTCACTGAGTTCAATAATTCCATGCTGAAACAGCTCCTGAATCTCCTGGCGAGATCCCTGCAGGGCCTCTGGTTGGAGGGGATACTGCGGAATCTTTGGTGGTTTACAGCCAGGCTTAATATGAATGGTAATAGGCAGATGTGATTTAACTCGGCCATAAGGGCTGAGGAGCAGTGACCGCTCAGGGCCTTTTTCTCCCAGCGGGCCATAGGTGAATTCAACCTGTAATTTCACCAATAAGTCCCTACCCATCAAATTTACTGGGCAATATGGGGCAAACAGAAAAGAATGAGAAATCTGCTGATCTCCTATTCTTAAACAAATGGGTGTAGTTAGGTAAGATGTAAGGGGTCTACCATCAAAACCAGTGGTAGTCATTTTCTTTCTACTAAGCTGGCATCTCTGTGGTAAAGCAGTTAATACAGAGGAAGTGGCTCCTGTATCAAGTAACATTTCTGTGGGCTCATCATTAAGATATACTGTGATCAGAGGTTCCTGATAATGTGAGCCTCGCCTGTAAGATATAGATTCCCAGTCATTGTTGGGGTGGGGGTCCAGAATCCCGGGGAGGTGTCCACAAGGGAAAACGCCTCCTATCAAAGTTCTCATTTCTGCGCTGAGCACGGCATGAGCGCTGAAAATGACCGTAACCACCACAGTTCCAACACTGTGGGCAAGAGTACGGTTATTTTGTTGGTAAGAGGGACCTCGACGCTGTGGCTGAGGATAACGGGGTCGTTGGGCTCCGTTATAGTAAATGCGCTCCTTATCTTTATCCCATACCTCATCACAAGGGTCTGGAACATCATCCTCATAAGGATCCAGATATTCCATGTCATCAATTTTCTCCTGCTGTTCCCTAATTTTCTGTTTTAGTTGTCTAATAAGTTCATTATTAGATTTATCAAGATGTAATTTGGTGGTGGATTGGGGATCTTTAATTTCTTGTAACCCTTTAAGTTGAAGGTGTAACAAGCGTGCTTGGGCCTGTTTCAAATCCTTCACAGGTTTCAAAGTGTCCTCCTCTAAAGATCGAATATAATGCAAAATATGGGCCTGTTGTTTAGGCCATGGCTCAGACTCCAAGGCTACTATAGACTTTAATTTTGCAGTTACGGATGGGGGTAATGTATTACACAAAGTCTGGAAAAATACAGGTCTCATACAAACATCATCGTATGGTACCCCCATTTGTGCTTCCCATAAATCTTGAAATCGTACGAGGTATGCACTGATATCCTCACCTATTTGGAATCTCATAGTAGTGAGAGGAGCCAAACTGCGCTGAGTAGGGTACATCTCCCTGAGGGCGTCCCAAATACGAGGACGAAACTCGTTGAAGGAAGCACCATCGTAAGTGTTAACTGTGACTTTCACCTGTTTTAAGTCAGCATTGGCGAACACTTGATTTGTCGCACTATTTCCCAGAATTTTGGCCAATAAAGCTTTGATATCTCCCAAAGCCAAATTATATCCAGCCGTAATTCTTTCAAATTTTTGAATCCATGTCTCTCCCCCTCTACTAAGAGGAGGTAGACTACTGGCTATATTAGTCATATCAGTAAAACTCCATGGGATATATTTAGATTTTCCTTCATTTGTGTAGATTACTGGAAACAGAAGCTGTTTATTAGCGTCCTGATTCTCATACTTCTCCCAAACCCTAAGACCTGCCTCCATATAGGCAGAATCCCAGTTAGGGTCTCCCGCTCCTCCGCGAATGCAGAGTCGGGCGGTGTTAAGGTGTACAGTTTCTAGTGATCCATTAGGGGGCCACTGTAACATCTGGGGCTGGTTGGCTCTTGTCCAACCATACATGTTGGAGGACCATCGGTAAACATAGTAACCATTTCCATCCTCCTGCTCTGTAATAAAAGTAAGGATACAGGGTTGGGGAGCTTGAGGAGCTTTACCACCTTTCACAACTCCACAAATCACTGTAAGTGCACTTTTTTTCTCTTCATCATCTACTACCTCATCTACCTTCTCCTCTTCTTCCTCTTCTATAATCTGCTTAAGATGTTTTTCCCTATCTGCTAGGTCTAACTCCCATCTTTTAAGATTCTCAGTAATTTTAACCTCAGATAGTTTTAAAGCTTGAGCCTGACTTTCTAAATCTTCATGTTCTGCTGTTAATTGCTGTTTCAACTCTTCTAATCTTGCCTGTGCCTCAGCATATGCACTGGGATCTGGGGCAGGGGTGGCTTTTAAGTTAACATGACCCTCAATCTTTGCCCAAGCTCCCTCAGTGTCCAAGAGTTTATGCAGGACCTGTTCTGGGGGTATAGAGGCTGCTGGGTGAGAAGTCGGTTCTGACTTGGGCTGGAAGACAGGGTCAGAATAGCCTATGGCTGCCATAGCTTTACTTTCGGCTGCCCAATAAGAAGGTGGGGTCACAGGGGCAGAAGACAAAGGCTCTGGACCAGCCTGCATCCACAGGGAAATATGTTGCAAATGTTCCAATTGGGCTTTGCCACATTTGTTAAATAAGATATGATCCCTAATTTTGGTCAAAATGAGCGGATCAAACGACCCCCCTGCTGGCCAGGCAAGAGATGGTGTTTTCTTCATCCATTTTTCCCATTGTTTAGAACAATTTTTTATTGAAGCCTCCAGTAGAGGGTTCTGTTTAACAAGGCTATCTATGGGGCTAGGACCGGGCTCAGTTCCTTTCTCAGTATTTTGTTCCTGTTTAGATTTTCTTTTAAACATTTCTCTAGCTGTCCCTTCTCTATAGTCTATGTAGACCTGGTGTTTTCACTGTTCAGGGACAGGGGCAATTAACTTCGTCTTTTACCAATAGCAAATTGAACCTCCTTATATACAGAGGCGTGCGTAATTTCGCTTTTAGGTGGCAATCCAAACCTCTTAATTAACAGAGGAGCGAAAATTACGAAATCCAGGACTCATACGCACATACAACTCTTGCGCTTTGTCTAAACCCAGCCAATCCCCTCGCGGGGGTATGAAAATGTGGATAAAGACACACACTCGCTTCGTATTAATAATAATACGTACAGTCTCAAGTGTACATCAATCAATCCCAGAAAGACAGAGACCTAATGTCTGGGCAAAACTTTCAAACTTTCTTTCCCTAACATTACATTCAAATCCCACTAGAGGACAGCAACCTTGGGCCGGAAGGACTGGGGTTTCTAGTCCCACAGATGCTCCTTGTGGTCTTGGGCAAGCCACTTAACCCTCCATTGCCCATGTTCCCTGTAAGTATTAGTGTATGTGTCTCATATCCCCGCGTGTTAAATGTATCCCCCAATTGTGTTGTGACCGCTTTGATTGAAGGATAAGGCGGTATACAAAAACTGTCTAAATAAAATAAATAAATAAATAAATTACAACTAAATACAAAGACACTCTAACAATTTTTCTACATAACAAACATTAAGCACATAAAATACATATG
The DNA here is from genome assembly GCA_033557465.1 of Ichthyophis bannanicus. Lineage (NCBI taxonomy): Eukaryota > Metazoa > Chordata > Amphibia > Gymnophiona > Ichthyophiidae > Ichthyophis > Ichthyophis bannanicus. The sequence goes on along the minus strand of CM066031.1, from coordinate 36,971,374 downwards.
CATATGTGTAAATTTGGTACTCACCCACCAATCGAACCTGGGTAAATCTTCCGTCTTTGTTTGTAGACAGGAAAAACAAAACTCACCCGCTGGAGTCGTCCTAGGGTATCAAAATCTCTCTCGACGTCACTCTCCCATCTTCTGGACAAGCAGAAGGAATCCTCTTCTAATGAGAAGGTATTCTCATCCCCTGTTTTTTTTTTTATGTTCTGTGAAAAACAGGAGGTAGTCCCTCTGACAAAAATGCAGGCAAGTCAAAACTGCAGTCAGAGGAGTCCTTGGGCAATTTAGAGAAAAAAATTTAGAAGGCCGGGTTGCGGCACCAATTGTGGCTTCTGGTTCTCACAAGCAGTTGCCCAAATATCACCAATCAAAGAATTACTTAGACGGCAGTTGCTACAAAAAACTTTTATTTCAGCATAACAGCAAAATAATATTGTCATGCAGAACAGCAAAAGCCTATCTAGGGATGGCAGACAGTACTTTCTCTCTCTCTCTCTCTCTCTCTCTCTCTCTGTGAAGGGGGAGAAAATACTGCCCGCCCTTACCTGAAAAATAACTGCCTTATATACATTTCTCCCCGTCTCAAATGTCTGTTTCAAATTAATTTTCAGTGAATCCATCATACATTCTTAAGTGTCAGCAGGGCCTCAGGATCCTACAACACTTTTCCCAGGGGAAGAATCTCTTTACATTGATACCTTCTGGTTCTGCTTATAGGTCTGTTCATCTATGCATAGCTTGTGACCTCTGACCCTTCCTGTGTTGTTCTTCTTCTGGCACTAATTGAAACCAGGCAGAGAGTATTTTGTGCTCATTAGTTTGAATTCTTTGCTTGACCTGCACTTTTTGCTGATATTAATTACTAGGCCCAATATTCTGCATACTCCTATCCAGAATATGGTTTCCCAGAATCCTCCATAACAGGCCGCACTCATTATCTTATGGCAAGCATATACTCTCATATAGCTATTGTCTTCTGTGCCATCCATCCTCCTGTGTAGTTTCACCAGGCAAGAGTTCAGTCATACAAAGCCAATATATACATATATAAGCAGACCCAAGGCAGACTTTAAATCAAATTTCCCAACAGGTTATAGGTAAATACTGGGCCGGCACCTCCCCCGTGACCCGGCTCCCCCTGAGCGTGAGACCCTGGGCAGTGGGGATTCTCCTGGACTACGTGCGGTGTGAGGTGAAGTGTAGCACTGGGGTGCCTATAAGTGTGTGTATGGTGTGCAGGTGCGGTGCCTGTGTGTGTGGTGCAGTGTAGAGCTCGGGTGCCTCTGTGTGTTTAGGGGGGTGAGGCAGTGTATGGCTGGGGTGAGGCAGTGTAGGGCAGGGGTGCCTCTGAGTGTGTGAGTGTGAAGGGTTCACAGCATATTATGATTTATAACTGAAACTCAAACTTTACTTAGGAGCTCAGGGCCCAACTCATACAAGGCTATGGACTTCTACTGGGCAGCAGAAAAGGCCCCAAAGGGAAGATGCTGCTACTACTACTACTACTGAACATTTGTATAGCGCTACAAGATGTATGCAATGCTGCACAGACAAATGTAAAAAATGTTCCCTGCTCATCAGAGCTTAAAATCTAGTCAAGACAGACAACACAGTAGCTGTAGACATGGGATACCATGCAGGGGGAATGGCTTGATGACCTCTGGTCTGAGCTAATATGGACATTTTGTATGATCCTATGTCCAACATAAGACTACACTGCTTGTGCGCATTAGTGTATCGAAGGAAGACAAACATAAAGAGAAGCATGAACCCTATGTGGACCATGCCTGCATGGGGGAAGGGGGTATTGGAATATATCACTGAGATCGAGCATCCCATTGGAGGGGGAGCCAAGGCGGCACCAGCATCCTGTCCGTCCCGGGGAGTGGGCAGAGTATGGGATACCAAGATCCGCAGACTTTCCGAGCCTGAGGAGAGTTGGCATATTATACAATTGGGCGGCAAGACCAGCAGGTGATGCATATGCATCCGATCACTGAGAATGAGCAAAGTGCAGTTGTCTCGGCCCAATGAAGCACTGTGGATTTCCAATGCTTCCCTGTCTGTTTGCCTGTCCTGGGCGGATGGAGGAATGTCCTGTGAGCTGGGATAAATTACAAGGCTATGTGTAAGGCCTGCAATGGCCGTGCTTGCTATGTCATACCGCCATGCTGCAGGGGAACTGGAAACACTAGCAGAGGTGCTTAAGGGGTTTTGTTTTAATGTTATTTATCTATTTATTTAGGTGTTGATGTTTTTTTGTTTTTTTTAAAGGGAAAACTGTGTAGTTTTAAGACTGCAATCCTTTCCTTGGACGCCAAGGTGCATGTATCCCGAAAGATTTTTCAGGAGTGTGGTACCCCATGATAGATCTGTTTGCCATCCAGTGCAATGCCCTGGTAAACAATTCTGCTCCAGGGTGGCTTTCAGCGAATAGTTGGTGCCATATGCCTTCCTCTTCCACTGGGGGGTGGACCTGCTTTACATATACCCTCCGATTTTTCAGCTGCTGGTACAATGACCCTCTTTGCTCAGTACTGGCCCTGGCAGCCATGATTTCCCCTGCTGCTTCAACTCTCTTGGTGGGAGCCTCTGCAACTGGGCTATGCACCAGACATCATCTCTCAGGAGTGCAGGGCCTTGCTGCACCCCAACATCTAGTCCCTGGATGTCATGGTATGGATGTTGAGCGGGTAATTCTCTCGGAGCTCAATTTGCCCAAGAATGTCACGGAAGTCCTGCTGGACTCCTTAAGGATTCCACACACAGATCCTCTACGTTTAAGTAGTGCAGGTTCTCCTCCTGGTGCACTGACAGGGCTCTGGATCCCTTCTCCTGTGCCGTCAACAATTTGTTGGAGTACCTCCTTCATCTTTCGGACTTGGGTTTCAAGTCCAATTCTGTCAGTGTCCATCTGAGCATGATTGGGGCCTACCATTGCAGCTCGGAGGCGAAGGCAATCTCTGCTCAGCGCATGGTGGTTTGCTTCATGTGGGGCTTGCTCCACTCTAAGCCTCTGTTCAAGCCCCTTGCAGTGGCGTGGTATCTCTTGTGCTTGTCCACAGAGAAAACAGAGTTATGTACCTGTAACACGTGTTCTTCGTGGACGTCAGGAAGAAGATCTCACAACTCTCCCACCTCCCCCAGGAATTGCGTTTTGGCTGCTGCTACATTATTATACTGGAGAAGATGGCACCATGGCAGGCGGGAAGACAGGCACGCATGTGCGGTAGAGCCTCCCAAAAGCTTCCAATGGAAGCTGGGGAGCGTTTCTGTGCAGGGCTCCATCAGGGATGTCACCCATATGTGAGGACTTATTCCTGCTCTCCATGAAGAACACTTGCTACAGGTGAGTAACTGCTCTTTACTCCTGAGGTGAGAGATTCATCTGTCCAGGAAGATGTTTCAGTGCAAGGAAAAGATAAAGGGAAACCCAGGAATCCTTCAGAAATGTCTGCATTACTTTATCTTTTACTAGTTGGTACTTGGAGTGGAGTAGTGGACTAGTGGTTAGGGCAGCTCAGAGCCAGAAAAAACCAAGGTTTAAATCTCATTGGCACTCCTTGTGACCTTAGGCAAGTCACTTAACCCTCCATGGCCTTGGAAGAAAAGGCCTGGCAATCTACTTCTGATTATACTTGCCAAGAAAACCCAGATGCTACTGGGTCACCAGGAGTCAGCACTGACTTGACGGCACTTAAAAAAAAAAATTCAATGTCAGGGTATATCTCGTGACCAACCTTGAATAAGCAGTTTCATTGGGTGGTTGTTTTTTTAATTTATTATTTATCATTTATAATAATTTTACATCCAAGAAACAAATCATTGAATGATACAAAAATGAGCATACTTATACACGAAAATCTATAGAAGAAACAAAGAAAACCTCCCCCCAACAAGGAGGTTACAGGGGAAAAAAATTAATAAGCGCCCATTTATATATAGACCTCAAACATAAGGTAATATGGGGAATAGGGTGGTCCATAAAAATGAATTCCTGAATTCCTTTGCTCCCTGGCCTGATTCTGGTTCCATTTAGGTAGAAAACACTGTGTACAATGTTTGAAGCCAATCAAATAATATTTAGGGGTGGCTCAACAAGTTTTGAGATTTCCCCATGGGAGCAGATGACTAAAATGTTGCATCATCGTGTATCATCCACTCAGTTCCACGCTGATTACATTTGAGTGCGCCATATTTGAACTAATCTCGTCTCTGAGAGGTGGCAAAGACATTGTACTATTATCTTTGTATCTTTGTTGTTGTTGTTAAGTGCCGTCGAGTCGGAGTCGACTCATGGCGACCCTCTGGATAGCTATTCTAAATTGTGTTCGGTCTTCTGTCAGGCGGCTCATTGTTGACAGACTGGTACCCGTAGCTGCTGTTATTGTATCGATCCATCTCATTGCTGGCCTTCCTCTTTTGCGTTTACCTTCTATCTTGCCAAGCATGATGTCTTTCTCTAATGATCTCTCTCTTCGCATGATGTGTCCAAAGTATGAAAGTCGAAGTCTTGTCATCTGAGCTTCTAAAGAAAGCTTAGGTTTGATCTCCTCTAGTACCGACTGGTTTGTTCTTCGGGCAGTCCATGGTATACACAGTATTCGCCGCCAGCACCATAATTCAAAGGCATCAATTTTCTTCCTGTCTATCTTTTTCACTGTCCAGCTTTCACATCCATATGATGTTATTGAAAATACCATGGCTTGAACAAGTCGAATCTTTGTATGGAGAGAGACATCTCTGCTCTTGAGAATCTTATCTAGGTCTTTCATAGCCATTCTGCCAAGAGCAATGCGTCGTCTGATTTCTTGACTGCTTGTTGCTTCTTTATTGATAGTTGATCCAAGTAGGTTAAAGTTGTTCATGATTTCAATTTCTTCTCCTTCAACGATGAACCTGTTGATTATGCCAGTTGTCATGATCTTTGTCTTCTTTACATTAAGGTGCAGGCCCATATTGAGGACTATGTTCTTTGATTGTGAGAAGCAAATGTTTCAGATCATCTTCACTTTCAGCCAGTAATGTGGTATCATCAGCATAGCGAAGGTTGTTGATGAGTCTTCCACCAATCTTCACAACTCTGTTATCTTCATACAATCCTGCTTCTCTGATGATTTGTTCTGCATATAAATTAAACAGGTAGGGGGAAAGTATGCAGCCTTGTCTTACACTTTTGCTTATTTTAAACCATTCTGTTTCTCCTTGTTCCGTTCGAACTGTTGCTTCTTGATCAATGTACAGATTGTGCAAGAGAACGATCAGGTGTTCTGGTATACCCATGCTTCTTAATGTGGCCCAGAGTTTCTCATGGTTTACACAGTCAAAAGCCTTGCTATAGTCGATAAAGCACAAATAGATATTTTGATATTCTTTAGTCTTTTCAAGGATCCATCTCACATCCGCAATGATGTCTCTCGTTCCTCGCCCTTTCCTGAACCCTGCTTGCACATCAGGTAGTTCTTGTTCCAGGTATGGTTGTAGTCTCTTTTGAATAATCTTCAGTAGAATCTTGCTGGCATGTGGGATCAGAGCGATTGTGTGATAATTTCCACAGTCAGTTGGATCACCTTTCTTTAGTATTGGTATAAACACAGATCTTTTCCAGTCAGTTGGCCATGACGCTGTCTTCCATATTTCTTGGCAGAGCCTTGTAAGTACGGTAACAGCTGCATCAGATTGCTGCAATACTTCTATGGGAATGCTATCAATGCCTGGTGCTTTGTTCTTTGATAAGGCTTTCAATGCTGCTTCAACTTCTTCTTTCATCACCAATGGTTCCCGATCATAAGGTACAGGTTGAAACGGCTGTTGGTCCACTTGATCTTTATCATATAAAAACTCTGTATATTCCTTCCACCTTTTCTTGATCTTCTCAGCATCATTCAACATAGAACCTTGAGCATCTTGTAACATTCCAATTCGAGACTGGAACTTTTTCTTTAACTCTCGTAGCTTTAAGAAAGCCGATCTTGTTCTTCCTCTAATAGTTTCTGCTTCTGTTTCCTTGCAATTGTCATTGTAGTACTTTTCCTTGTCCTGTCTTGCTGCATGTTGGAAATCTCTGTTGAGTTCTGCGATTGTCTTTCTTTCTCCTCTGGCTTTAGCTTCTCTGCATTTCTGGGCAATTTTCAGAGTTTCTTCCATCATCCATTTTGGCCGTTTTTGCTTTTTCACCTTTTGTAGAGACTTCTCACTTTCTTCCAACACAACATTCTTGATGTCATTCCATAACGCTTCCGGAGCTCTGTCATTTGTATCTAAAGCAGCAAATCGATTTTGCAGGCAGTCTTTAAATTCCAGTGAGAGTTTGTATCTTTATTCTTTTCATATGGCGAAAAAATGTGGTTTTTATCTCATTGAAGAAATGTCCACCACAATTCTGGGGGCCAAGCTCCCCAGCAAGGAGCAAGTGTTAAGTGTATTTTTACATCACCATATGACATTAAACAAAGGTGTTAGTGAAAGTGCATCTATTGTAACAAGTGGAGTACAAGCTTACTGGGAAAAGGCCAGGCTTCCTGTTCAAAGAAATGACAAAATTCAAGAAAAAGTAAAGAAATTGTTCAATCAGTGGAAACATTTGAAGAAAAACAAAGGGAGAGGAGGGAAACAAGAGGCAAATGAAAAAGAATTCCAGGTTGCAATGAAAACCCTATTTGATGTGGCGCATGCCAATGCAATGTCTTTAATTCATATTCAAGAAGACAAAGAATTCTTAATAGTGCAACGAGAACCAGGGCGCCGCGGCTCAATGGGCGCGATGGACAAGAAACTGGCCAACACGGAAGCAAGATCACAACAGCGAGAAGAAGAACTGAAAAGGCGCAGACAAAAACATGTTGCCGAAGCAGAGGCAACTACAAGCCAAGTTCAGCTGGAAGGATCTTCTTCCTCAGCAGAGTCAAGTGAAGACTCGTCGACATCTGCGGATTCAGATAACGGACAGAAGAAAGCAACTCCACAAACGAAGCGGTTTCAACCTAACAATGTCTGGACCCCAGAGCTTACAGCAGCCCTGGATCGGACAGGGACAACGGATCGCAATGCTCTGTTTGTGGTAGCTGAAACCGCCAGAAGTCTGGGACATTATCCTGGGGAGCTCAATATCAGCCGCTCCAGCGTCAAGCGCCATAGAGAAAAGCACCGTCAGCAACAATGGACGGACCTGCACAATGCATTCAAAGCAGAAGGCAAAACATGCATTGTGCATTGGGATAGCAAGTTATTGCCATCTTTCCTCTGTTCAACCACATCCGTTGACCGCCTTCCAGTTTTGATAACGGCTGTCTCCAATGGAGAAACACAACTTCTTGGTGTACCAAAACTGACATCAGGAACGGGCGAGAATCAAGCTGCAGCAGTTTATGAACTGTTACAGGAATGGTGTTTGGATGAAAAGGTTGCAGGCTTCTGCTTTGATACAACCGCATCGAACACGGACGTCGATCAGGAGCGTGCATTCTTCTAGAACAGAGACTCCGTCGCACAGTCCTTAATTTGGCATGCCGCCATCACATTTACGAAATAATTCTTGGTGCAGTATTCTCTACATGCTCTGGAGCTTCATCGGGTCCCGATGTCCAACTCTCGCCGGTTCCAAAAGAATTGGGGCTCCCTTGACAAGTCCAACTATCAAACTGGAAAAGACCTGGAGGTGCTGCAACCTGACAGGGATCGCATCATGAAGTTTGCAGAATCCAAGTTGGCACAGGGCAATCACCGAGATGATTACCTGGAATTCTTGGAGTTAACGATTGTCTGCCTTGGAGGGAATATTCCTAGTTTCAATGTCAAGAAACCCGTAACTTTCCATCATGCCAGATGGATGGCAAAAGTCTTGTACTGTCTCAAGATTTGGATGTTCCGAGGACACTCAAAGATCTTACCCAACGGGAGGAGTCCTGTGTTCGTGATGTGAGCATTTTCTCCATCCTGATTCATGTGGAAGCCTGGTTTTCTGCCCCTGATGCCACAGTTGCTCCTCGAACAGATTTGGAGATGCTGAAGAAACTACACTCTTACCACAATGACCATGTTGGAAGAGCGGCCAGAGACAAACTGCAGCAGCATCTGTGGTATGTGTCAGAGGAGCTTGTGGCACTGTCACTGTTCGATGAAGCTGTTTCAGCACCGACAAAGCGGGCCATAGTGTCGGCCATGATCCCGGCTGAATCAGATGAAAGCGATGAGGATGATGAAGAAGACGAAAATCCCCCAAACCGGGTCGGATTGAAAAGTTCCATGATTCCACCACTTGAATCTTTTGCAACTCGCAAGTTAATCCGTTTCCTGAAACACCTCGACATCAACAGTAATTTTCTTAATGCAGACCCAGAAGACTGGGAAGAGAATGCATCATTCAAAGAAGGTCTGAAGAAAGTAAAAAATCTTCCAGTGATCAACGATGTGGCTGAGCGAGGAGTCAAACTCATTGAGTTGTTCAACGGCCGACACACCACAAAAGAAGAGCAACTCCAGTTCCTTCTGAGTGTTGTCTTGCAACACCGTAAGATGTTCCCCACATCGTCAAAGTCCTTACTAACATCTGGACCACATTGAGTGCTTGGCAAGCATGCTACACCATAGTAAAAGATTGTAAGCCCCTGGGACAGGGGAATATCTACTGTACCTGAATGTAACTCACCGTGAACTGCTACTGGAAAGACGTGAACTAAATAACAAAAGATGCTTTGCAAGACAAGATATTACAGTTGCATATTATTTGCTCATTGTAAAGTACAAAGTTCTACGATGCACCTTGTCTGTTAAACTTTGTTACATGTAAACTGCATTGACCTTTGGAAAAGTGATATATGAGTATAAAAAATGTTAAATAAATAAATAAGATGTACAGAGGCAGACAATAAAAATAATGCACCAAATACACTAGGCTGCAATCTACAATAGATCCACATGGTGGCAGCATTACTCCATGAAGACACTGCACTGTTATAAACAATGATGAGACGGGGCGTATTCAAAGGGATTTATGCTGAGTGGGAGATTCAGTGGCAGTAACCTGGTTAGTGCTGCTGAATATCTGCCCTAAGTGAGTTAATGCCGGCATGTTCCAGGGGTAGCCAGTAAGAGGCAGTATTCACAATAATTTCAATTGTGGTCTATTTTGTTGAACGTGGAATATCAATGTGTGTACTTGCAAGACGTTCAAAAGAACCAAAAACTGTAGTAAGCTTCTTTTTATTTTTTATTTTATTTTGCTTTTCTATGCATTCAAGATATAAGATACAAAAACAGGGTTCCTCCTTCTCTCTTGTGTTATATCGAAAAAATTCTTTAAAAAGATATATTTGGAAGAGAAGAACCCTCTAATGAACTCATTCAAGACTGTTTTTAAAACGGGTCTCGACGCTCTACTACTCCGGCGCCTATTGGCGTTTCGAACATTTTCTTCAGGAGACCATATCCTATAAATAATAAAATTTACAATATCCCATTATCCTAAGATCTAAATATCATTAAAAACAATTATATTAACAATATATTTCTAATATAATTCTACGCTACTTACAGACATGTTATGCTGCCCACGTTCTCTCTCCTTATTTCTAATACGAAAAAACGCCGCGCATGCGTGATGGTGAACCCATTGCTTATTTAAAGCCCTTCCTGATTATGTCATACGTCGTCCTTACGTACTCCCTACCACTAGTAAATCTTAAATATCCATACTTAAAGGAAAAGGTAATGTTGTTATCAATTCATATTACATTTAAAGGTAACCCCTTCATGCTTAATGTTGCCCCTTACATTTAACCGGCCAGTGTTGCTTCAATTCTACAAACTAGACTACATACAAGAAATCCACTCAATAGATACATTTAACCCTCCTGGAGCAACTGTCTGCAATTTATGTATCCACCATTGTTCGCGGTGTAACAAGGTTTCATCTAATGTTTTTCCTCCCCTCGGGACCTGGATCTGCTCTATCACAAAACTGCGGAGTTGATCAAAGGTATGACCCTGAGAAAGGCAGTGTGGGACGATCGGAGCTTCTAACCGCGGCATTTTAATTTACTTCTATGTTCCCGTAGCCTCACTCGTAACGAACGGATGGTCTTACCTACATAAAGTAATCCGCATGGGCATTTGAGTACATAAATTACCGCTTCTGAAGCGCACGTCGTCTGTGCCCTAAAATAATATGTTTGTCCCTGATGGCTAAAATACGATTGTTCTAACATAAGCTCACATATTTCACAGCTACCACAGCTTTTATGCCCTTTAGTAACGGATGGTTCTTTAATCGGGGGAAGTACCGCTGGGCTCAAATAGTACTTCAAGTTTCGTCCCCTTTGCCAAACACATCTAATTGACTTCTCTTCTAAACCGGGCACTACCGATAATATGTTCTTATGTTTATTTATTAGCTTTGGTAGGCTATAGCTTAGTGGAGTGTATGGTGTAATGAAATTGATGTTCTCACTATCGTTTGTCTTTTGTCGTGCCTTACTAGAATGTGTTAACAGAGCCGCCCTATGATTATAGAGGGCCCTGTGATACGCCTTCTGTACTATCGTCACCGGGTACCCCCTTTTTTATAAAATCTTTTTTCAAATTAGCAGCCTGTTTTTTATATTCTCGTGTACTCGAGCAATTACGTCGGTACCGTAAAAACTGTGAAAATGGTAACGATTGTTTTAATTTTTGAGGATGTTTACTAGAAAACTCTAAAAACGTATTTCTATCGGTGGTTTTCCTAAAGATCGATGTACTCCAACTATGGACTTCTCTAGTTATTTGAACATCAAGATAAGTTATGCAGTTCTGATGAAATGTGGAGGTAAATGTAATATTTTCATCTCGAGTGTTTAGCCAAGATAGAAATTGTTCAAGGGAATCTAACGAGCCTTTCCATAAAACAAAAACGTCATCTATATATCTTCGCCATGTTATAATATGGGGCATAAAGAGGGATGAGTATAGATGACTTATTTCAAAATTCTCCATATAGAAGTTTGCCACTGAGGGGGCGCACGTGGCCCCCATCGCTACCCCCGCAGTCTGTTGATATATCACTCCCTCAAAAACGAAGTGATTTTTATAGATAGCCAATTTCGCCATTTCCAAAAGGAAAGCAATATGTGGGACTGATAAATCCCCCCGGGAAACTAACGTTTGTTTAATTATATTGACTGCTGCCTCTTGCGGTATACTTGTATATAGCGAAGAGACATACAACGTTACAAGCCAGGTGTTTTCTTGATCCCCCCAATTCGCTAATTCCTCCAGAATATTTAAAAAATGTGTGGTGTCTTTCACATAGGATTGTATACGGGAAAGTAAAGGGCGTAGAAACGAGTCTATATAGGTCGACAGGGGCTCCAAAATACTACCTCTGGTGGATACTATCAGTCTACCAGGGGGAGCCATTCTGTTCTTATGTATTTTAGGTACAGTATAAAATTTGGCCATTGTAGGGGAAACTACATTCAAATAGTTAAATTCTTTCTGTGAAATTAATTTTTGTTGTAACGCTTGTCGAGTTGTTTGTTTGATTTCTAACTTTAGTTGTGCAGTTGGATCTAAAGATAATACCTTATATGTAGTAGCTATTTGTAATTGTGCCATGGCTTCATTAATATATTTGGCATGGTCTAAAACGACTATAGCCCCTCCCTTGTCTGCCCTTTTTATTACTATGTCACGTCTATCTCTTAATTCACATAAAACCTTTCTTTCAGATAAAGGAAGAGCCCGTCCTGTAAATTTTCCAGTAACCTCCAGTTGACCAAGTCCCTGTAATATTAGTTGTTTAAAAGTTACCAATGCTGGATGAAGAGGAATAGGAGGTATCCATTTAGACTTGAAAGGTAGAGGAACTCTGGCAACCCCCAAAGGGGTATGTTCCTCCTCCTCAGTCATATGATGTAAAATAGGCATGCCTTCTGCAACATTATCAGGCTCCAATAGGTTATCCTTCTGTAAAGCATCCAGAGTTTTTTTTGAGGAAAAAAATTGTTTTAGGTGTAACTTCCTCATCAATCGCTCAAAGTCCACTCTGCATTGAAAAGGGTCATATGTTATCTGGGGAATAAACGAAAGTCCTTTGTTCAGAAGTTGTAACGTTTCGGGGGATAGATCTTTCCCCGAAATATTCTCCACCAATGAAATCTGTGTGGGGTCTAATTTAACAATTTCTGTGCTGTCGTGGTGCTTCTTGTTTTCTTTTTCTCTATGATAGGTTTTTTCTTGACCTCGTCTCGCCCCCTCTGCCGAAAATCCTCTTTATTGGAACCGCTCGAATCACTATTCGAAGTATCATCTGTAAATTCATCAAATTGTACTTGTTTCTTATTTTTCTTTGTTTTCCTTTTTGTATCCATCCAGGGATAAACAAACCCAATGGAATAATCCGAAGCATCGCGTTTGAATTTTTTAAGTTTCTTGGTCATTGTTTCTTGGCGTACTGCCTGCTCTTGTCTATGGACTTCATCAACAAATTCCAAGAGGTCTTCGGATCTATAAAGAACCTCGCATGTCTGACATGTCGGTGGACTTCATAGAAAAATGGAACATGATCCTCAATAAGTGTGCACTCGACTTAATGGTATTAATGGTGGATACATTAAAACCTGAACTAGAGAACATCACTCTAGCCATACAATTAACACAGGAAGAATTAAAGACTAAGGAGACAGAAGATAGCTTCAAATCACGGCTAGATGAAGTCTAGGCAGCAGTCAATATAATTAAACAAACGTTAGTTTCCCGGGGGGATTTATCAGTCCCACATATTGCTTTCCTTTTGGAAATAGCGAAATTTATTTATTTATTTATTTAACAGTTCTTCTATACCGCTCTATTTTAGATCAGAGCGGTTTACATTTAACATCAACTATACAACACAAGGAACTTTGAGTTGTATTTACAATAAACAGGGAGATCAACTTGGAAGTAACTGGGGGAAACTATGTACATTCTTAATTCTATACATTATAAATTGGCTATCTATAAAAATCACTTTGTTTTTGAGGGAGTGATATATCAACAGACTGCGGGGGTAGCGATGGGGGCCACGTGCGCCCCCTCAGTGGCAAACTTCTATATGGAGAATTTTGAAATAAGTCATCTATACTCATCCCTCTTTATGCCCCATATTATAACATGGCGAAGATATATAGATGACGTTTTTGTTTTATGGAAAGGCTCGTTAGATTCCCTTGAACAATTTCTATCTTGGCTAAACACTCGAGATGAAAATATTACATTTACCTCCACATTTCATCAGAACTGCATAACTTATCTTGATGTTCAAATAACTAGAGAAGTCCATAGTTGGAGTACATCGATCTTTAGGAAAACCACCGATAGAAATACGTTTTTAGAGTTTTCTAGTAAACATCCTCAAAAATTAAAACAATCGTTACCATTTTCACAGTTTTTACGGTACTGACGTAATTGCTCGAGTACACGAGAATATAAGAAAAAGGCTGCTAATTTGAAAAAAGATTTTATAAAAAGGGGGTACCCGGTGAAGATAGTACAGAAGGCGTATCACAGGGCCCTCTATAATCATAGGGCGGCTCTGTTAACACATTCTAGTAAGGCACGACAAAAGACAAACGATAGTGAGAACATCAATTTCATTACACCATACACTCCACTAAGCTATAGCCTACAAAAGCTAATAAATAAACATAAGAACATATTATCGGTAGTGCCCGGTTTAGAAGAGAAGTCAATTAGATGTGTTTGGCAAAGGGGACGAAACTTGAAGTACTATTTGAGCCCAGCGGTACTTCCCCCGATTAAAGAACCATCCGTTACTAAAGGGCATAAAAGCTGTGGTAGCTGTGAAATATGTGAGCTTATGTTAGAACAATCGTATTTTAGCCATCAGGGACAAAACATATTATTTTAGGGCACAGACGACGTGCGCTTCAGAAGCGGTAATTTATGTACTCAAATGCCCATGCGGATTACTTTATGTAGGTAAGACCATCCGTTCGTTACGAGTGAGGCTACGGGAACATAGAAGTAAATTAAAATGCCGCCGGTTAGAAGCTCCGATCGTCCCACACTGCCTTTCTCAGGGTCATACCTTTGATCAACTCCGCAGTTTTGTGATAGAGCAGATCCAGGTCCCGAGGGGAGGAAAAACATTAGATGAAACCTTGTTACACCGCGAACAATGGTGGATACATAAATTGCAGACAGTTGCTCCAGGAGGGTTAAATGTATCTATTGAGTGGATTTCTTGTATGTAGTCTAGTTTGTAGAATTGAAGCAACACTGGCCGGTTAAATGTAAGGGGCAACATTAAGCATGAAGGGGTTACCTTTAAATGTAATATGAATTGATAACAACATTACCTTTTCCTTTAAGTATGGATATTTAAGATTTACTAGTGGTAGGGAGTACGTAAGGACGACGTATGACATAATCAGGAAGGGCTTTAAATAAGCAATGGGTTCACCATCACGCATGCGCGGCGTTTTTTCGTATTAGAAATAAGGAGAGAGAACGTGGGCAGCATAACATGTCTGTAAGTAGCGTAGAATTATATTAGAAATATATTGTTAATATAATTGTTTTTAATGATATTTAGATCTTAGGATAATGGGATATTGTAAATTTTATTTATTTATAGGATATGGTCTCCTGAAGAAAATGTTCGAAACGCCAATAGGCGCCGGAGTAGAGCGTCGAGACCCGTTTTAAAAACAGTCTTGAATGAGTTCATTAGAGGGTTCTTCTCTTCCAAATATATCTTTTTAAAGAATTTTTTCGATATAACACAAGAGAGAAGGAGGAACCCTGTTTTTGTATCTTATATCTTGAATGCATAGAAAAGCAAAATAAAATAAAAAATAAAAAGAAGCTTACTACAGTTTTTGGTTCTTTTGAACGTCTTGCAAGTACACACATTGATATTCCACGTTCAACAAAATAGACCACAATTGAAATTATTGTGAATACTGCCTCTTACTGGCTACCCCTGGAACATGCCGGCATTAACTCACTTAGGGGCAGATATTCAGCAGCACTAACCAGGTTACTGCCACTGAATCTCCCACTCAGCATAAATCCCTTTGAATACGCCCCGTCTCATTGTTTATAACAGTGCAGTGTCTTCATGGAGTAATGCTGCCACCATGTGGATCTATTGTAGATTGCAGCCTAGTGTATTTGGTGCATTATTTTTATTGTCTGCCTCTGTACATCTTATTTATTTATTTAACATTTTTTATACTCATATATCACTTTTCCAAAGGTCAATGCAGTTTACATGTAACAAAGTTTAACAGACAAGGTGCATCGTAGAACTTTGTACTTTACAATGAGCAAATAATATGCAACTGTAATATCTTGTCTTGCAAAGCATCTTTTGTTATTTAGTTCACGTCTTTCCAGTAGCAGTTCACGGTGAGTTACATTCAGGTACAGTAGATATTCCCCTGTCCCAGGGGCTTACAATCTTTTACTATGGTGTAGCACTTTTTATTTATTTAAATGCTTTATATACCACTTAATCTTACAGTCAATGAGCTTTACTTGGAACAGATTAACATATTAAACAATAAACAATTCTGGAGTCTGCAAATTTCAGCTCTGAGCCTCCCAGGCAGAGAAACATTGCAGGTGAGAAGGAACCATAGAGAGCAGGAAGGCAGAAGCAGAGACAGCGGTAAATAATAAAGCCGAGGAGAGTGAGGGGAGAGGAAGGAGAGGGCATCTATGGCACCAGACGAATGGGAGGCAGACAACATTCCAGAGGTGAGCTGGGAAAATGCTCGAGGCCACGTGCCGGGTCCCGCGGCCGTCAGTAACCTGGGCCCGGGCCCGGCCTCGGCCTCCAGCATACTGACGGAAGGGGGGGGGGAGGGTGGAGAGCGAGACGGCTGTGCGCGGCTTTTGAAATCGCTCCGTCACACTGTCAGAGCGATTTCATTGGCCGGCTGTCGGTGGGGGGGCTGCGCTGTGTCCGCGAGGAGCCGCGTGGCCGTCTCCTTCTGGCCGCGGCTCCTCTGGAAGCGGTTGCGTTCCCGCCCGCCCGCCCCTTTGTTGGTGGTGGTTTCGGGGTTGTCGCAGCTGGTGGGGTTGGGGGTACAGAGCCAGCGCTCGCAGGAGCGGCGCGGGCTTGACCTGGTTACGAGCAGTGGGGGCGAAGTGCTCCTCGGGGTGGGGCGAGACAGCCCGGTTGGGGGTCTCGACCCGGTAGCGGGGGGGTGGGAGCCGGCCTTTGCTACTAGGATGGCGAGGCAGGCGGCGGGGTTTGGGGGGGAGGAGGATGCTCCGCCTTGCTACTAAGATGGCGGGTGGGGGGGCATCCTCCAGAAAAGGGGTGCGGGGCTGGGTAACTGAGGTATCCGGATGCCCTACTCGGCCTGGATCCCCCAACCCCTCCGTCACCCTCCCCCCTCCATTGACAAAGCAAGCAGACGTCGAGTGTTGGTATTAAAGCATGGTCGCAGCTTTATTAACAGTAAGAAAAACACCGGCCCGACATGGGCCAACTCAGCAATTCAATCATAACAAAGAAGAGCCTCCTCCCCCCCCCCCCACCCGTCATCCGGATGATGCCTGCCACCAGCCGTATAGCAAAGTGGAGCACCATCCAACCCACCCCCACCAGTTACCCCCACCCCCCCCCCGCGCCATGTTAGCAAAGGCCGGCGGAAGGGGTTGCCGAATTCCGGGAGAGACCCCAACCGGGACGTCTCTCCCAACCCACATAGTCGTGCCGCTCACCTGGAAAGCGGCCTCCAGCTGAAATGAGCCGCCGGGTCAACGAGCACCAGCTCGCCACCCCGCCACCGGCGCTAGGTAGCGTGCTATCCTAGCGCCGCCCCCACCAAGGAAAGCTGCGACCTGCACCACGACTCAAGCGCCTCCTGCCAGTCGTTCAAAAGAAGATCCTGCCCCACCGGGGCAAGGTGAACCCCATCAAGCCGGTAAAGACCAGCGCAAGTAACATCCGCCCAAAGGTGCCGAACATGGACCCCGCCCGTCTGCTGGACCCAGCGCCCGATCTGCCTGTTAACCTTGCACAGACCCCGTGACCAACGCCGCTGAGTCCAACAAGCTGGGCGGGGCACAATGTCCGACCACACAATGGCCACCCCGGGGAGGACCCCACGCAATATGGCAATGTCTCTCTGAGCAGCCCCAATAAGTTGCCGGCAAGCCCAACCGGCTATGTCATTGCCACCCAGGTGCAACAGCAGCCCGACCGGCTGCCGGCGCCGCCCGAGTTCCGCATGGACACAATCCAGAAGCTGGTCCCAGTGCATGCCGCGGCGGCCCATCCAGCACAACCGCACTCCGGCTCCAGCGAGACCCAGGTGCACTCCCAGCGGCCCGCACCGCCGCGCGCCGCTCAGCCCAATAAACAAAGGAGTGCCCGATGATCCACCAGTCGCCGGACGCCGCACCATCTGAAAGCAGAAAGAATGGACTGCCACCAGCCAGCCAATCTGCAATAGGACACAAAGGGTTAGTGCCCCCCACCCCAGCCCCTCCCCCCCCAGCAGGCAGACCGCCACTTCAGACACCCCACGCTACCCCGCCCCATCGCCTGGGGACGGGCGAACATACCCGGCGTAAGCACCCGATCGCCAGCGGCCAATCCGCCGAATCACCAGCGGGTCCAGCCCAGCCGCCGCCGCGCTGGTAGCCGCCCCAATGCGGAACGAGTGCGACGCGTAACCCCGCTCGTCATGACCCAAGGCCCGCAGGGCCATGCGTAACACCGCCGTGAACTGAAACTGCGTCACCAGCCGGCTATCCGCATGAACGAAAAAATGGCCAGGCGCTACGGGGCGCAGCGACACGTACGCATTAAGAGCCTGCACAGGACAGGACAACAAGGGAGGGATAGCGCTCAGCAGGACCCAGCCCCCGTTTCCAGCCTGGTCCGTCTTCGAACGTGCGAGGAAAATGCGAACCCGTGCAGGATGCACCCGGACGTGTCCACAGCCAACCCCCCAAAAGCCCCACGCCGCGCCGACCGGGGAACCAGCTCGGACACCCGAAAAGCGCCGAAGAAGGCAGTAGTGAACAAAGCGTGAAACAGCACCGCCTCAAAGCCCGAGGCGGCCACCCGTGGCAAAACCTCACAAAGCTGCAGCAAGAGCTCGTGAGATACCGGGCGCCGCCAATCGGGTGGCGCCGGCCGCGTACGGGCCCAACCGGCGAGCAACCGCCCGACCAAAAAGGAGACCCGCGGATTCCCCCAACCAGCTGCCTTGCAGAAAAAGGAGAAGCCCGCGAGCGCCCCAGCGACCGCCGACCGGGCCCATCCCGCCTTCTTTGCCCAAAGCACGAAGCGGCCCGCCAGGTCATCAGGCACCTCCCCCCCGGCCCACCCACGCGCCCGCAAAAAGGCACTCACCTGGGAATAGCCCCTACGGTAATTAGTCCAGGTGCTACGGGCCACCGACGACGCCAAGAGATCCATCAGGTCGGGGTCCCAATCGTCCAGAGATGCTCCGGGACCCGCGAGGGCAGCTCGTCCGCACCGGGCGCCAGTCGCCGGAACTGCTCCCACTGAAAACGTGATAGAGCGTCAGCGATCGAATTCTGAGAACCGGGAACGTGCCGCGCCCGCGCGGTGACATTCAGCCGCAAGCAAGCCAACACGAACACCCTCATCAAGGCCGCCACCCTGGGGCATCGGGGAGCATGACGGTTCAGAACCTCAACGACCGCCGCGTTGTCGCACCAGAAGACGACCCGCCGGTCACGCAACCGGTCAGGCCAGACCCAGAAGGAAACCACGATAGGAAACAGCTCCAAGAAGGTGATATTGCGCGTCAAACCGGAGCGCACCCAAGCCACCGGCCAAGGCTCCGCACACCAGGCACCGTGACAGAAGGCCCCAAAACCGAAGCCCCCCGCCGCGTCAGTAAACAACTGCAGATCGCGATTCGACAACTCCGGCCCCTGAAGTACGGAGCTCCCGTTGAACCCGGCCAGAAACGCGTCCCAAACCCGCAAATCCTCCCGCATCCCCACGGACACGCGAATCCGATGATGCGGTAGCCGCACCCCCGACATTGCCAAAGAAAGGCGCCTCGTAAAGGGCCTCCCCATGGGGAGAACGCGGCAAGCGAAATTCAGATGCCCCACCAGTGACTGCATGACGCGAAGAGAAATCTTCGCAGTGGCACAGACGGAGGCCACCAGCTCGCGAAGGTGACCGACCTTCGCCGCCGGCAAGCGGACCACCATTGCCACTGTGTCAATCTCAATGCCCAGAAAGGTAAGACACGTAACCGGTCCCACCGTTTTGCCATCCGCTACGGGAATGCCGAACGCGGCAGCCACGCGGAGGAAGGTGCTCAGAAGAGCGGAACAGGTCGAGGCACCCTGGGGCCCGACGAACAGAAAATCATCCAGATAGTGAACAATGCTGGCGACTCCCGACTGCCGTTCCACAACCCAATGCAAGAAGGTACTGAAGGCCTCAAAATAAGCACAGGAGATCGCGCAGCCCATGGGCATACACATATCAAAGTAGTACCTCGCCTCGAAACGAAAGCCAAGCAATGGGAAAGCGGAAGGGTGCACCGGCAGCAGGCGGAACGCCGATTCAATATCCACCTTGGCCAAAAGGGCCCCCGCTCCGCACTGACGAACCAAGGATACTGCGGTGTCGAAGGAAGCGTAGTGCACCGAACAGAGCTCGCGAGGGATACGGTCATTGACGGAGTCGCCCAGAGGGCTGGAGAGGTTGTGTATCAATCGGAACTTGCCCGGCTCCTTTTTCGGAACCACGCCCAACGGCGAAACCGTGAATGGGGAAAAGGGGGGGTCCAAGAAGGGACCCGCCACCCTGCCCAGAGCACATTCCTCGGAGATCTTACTGCGCACAAAATCCCCGTGGAGCCGCGCAGAGGCAGCATTGCGAGAACTACACGGAGCGGCGGACCCCCGGACAGGAATGCGAAAACCCCACGTGAACCCCCCCAAAATCAAGCCGGCCGCCCTACCCCGGCGGGAACGCCCATACTCCAACAGCCACGGCTGCATCGCCGCGACCCGCACCGGGGTAGCAGCTAAGCCGCGGGACCCCTCACTTCCCCCCTGCAGGGGCCCCAGCGACCCCTTTTCTGCTGCACTTTGCGGCCGCATGCGCGCCGCCGCACAAGGAGCAAGCGTGTTTGAACTTGCAGTCCGGGAAGGGGCAAGACGCCTTGTTGAAGCGCCAACAAACGTCCCCCCCGACCCCCGCCGCCTTTTGCGATGGCAACGTGGGGCCGGGGGCATGAAAGGACCGGCCCCCAGGCGACAGCGAAGACGAGCCCGCCTTTGCCCCCGCCGCTCCGGTACCGACGCCGTGGCCCCTCGCGGACATCTGTGTCAACCACAGGTTGATGTCCTTGGTCCCCCACTGCAGGAGACTATTCTCCTCCATCTGGTCCCGGAACGCCTCGTCATAATTCAACCAGGCCCACCCCTCGTGGGCCTGGGATGCCTCCAGGATATTGTCGGCATAAGCCAGTAACGCCCCGAACTGGTCCAGGAAGTAACGTCCCCAGACACTCGCCAACCGCAAAAAGGCACGGGTCCAGTTGAGCGTGTTGCGAGATACCTTGCACACGCGCCCCGCCTTCTCATCATCCCTGCGCTTTTTCCTACTTTCTCCAGCGCGCTTCCGTCCGTCGAGCAAGCGGAAAATGTCAATATATCGACGACGCTTGATCCGCCGGCGCAACTTCCGCGGAACCGACTCCCATAGCTCGGCGCACCGTACCACGGGCGTCCCGCCAGGAACCCCACCATCCGCCGCCCCTGGGACGGAGCTGCACGATGAGGCCACGGAGGACGTCGAGGAGGAAGAGGACGAGGACGCCCGCCGGCAGCGACGAGCCCGCTTGCGCTTCCCTTTTCCCTTGCCCGCCCCCCCGGAGCCCGGAACCGAGTCGGGAACCCCCCCCAACAGTATACTCACCACTCCCCCCGACGGGGGCAACCAGGGCGCCCCCAGTGGGCGTGGCTAGGGCCGGAACACCCGCTGACACCGTGGCATCTGAAGGGCCCGCTCCCGCCAGCCTGTCGGAAGCAGCCATGGCGGCGACAGTCGGTGCGCTCCTCGGAACCTGTGAAGACAAAGACGAACCAGCAGCAGCAGGGGCCCCAGGGGTACTGAGAACCGCCGAGGGACCACCCCCCCAGGCGCGCGCCGAAGGCCCCAAACCCCCAGCCGCCCACGCCGCCACCCCCCCAATCCCCCCCGGCCCCTGCCCGAACCACCCCCCCCCACCACCACCCCCTGGGCCCACACCCCTCCACGGAACCGCCCCATACACCCAAGGGGCCGGAGAACCGAGGAAACCCAGGAGGAGAAGAGGCGCCCAAGGAAGGGGGAGCAGGCCCCTCCCCTAGATGGGAAGGGGAAGGAGCCGGAAGCCAGCCGCTCCCCGACCCGGGAGGCAAGTTGAGCACAGGAGCCTGCGGGGACCCCGTCCCGGCAACGACCGAGTGGCCTGGCGCAAGGATCCCTTCGAGCAGTCCCAAATCCCCTTCCCCCCCCGAAATTCCCCTAGGAGGAGCCGGATCACCCACCGAGGCTCCCTCGTCCGCAGGTGAAAAGCGCCCACCGGAGGCCCCACCCCCCGGGCACCCCCCCAATGTTGCTGCGCCCTCGGCCCCGCCGGGCTCCGGTAGCGGGAGCAGCCGGGGGCACTGCCCCAGCGCGGCCCGCAGGAGCGGACCCACGCCGCGCCGTACCGCGCCCACGAGCCCCGCCCCGCGGCCCCTTAGCAGCGCTGCGTGCGGGAACATGTTTTGCCATGCGTGCTCCAAGTGGCCCAAGGGCCGAACTGGCCTAGGGGCTTGCAGGTGAGGCCGGCAAGCCACCCGACAGGGTAAGTCAGAGCCTGCCCTCTGGCCTAGGACCCGGTGCGTTGGGGCCCCCTAGGGCTCTGTCAACTTCTGAAGTGCAGTTTAACAAGTTGTTTCCTTTGGTTTTTTTTTTTTGTTTGTTTTGTTTTTGTGGTGAGGTGGGCCCGCCGACGACTACCCGACCCCCCAGGCCCACTATGCCCCAAAACTCACCGCCGGCAGAGCAGACACGCAGACCCGGGTCCCACGTGCGCCGGAGCACGCGCGCACGCCGGAGAAGCGGGCACCGTGCCGAAGGGAGACGAAAGACCCAGCACCGTGCGGGTTGGCGGCGGCACTAGCAACCGCAACCCCAACGACCCAGCACCACGGGGCTCCCGAGGCCTACAGCCGCCCCTAAGAAGCAAGCCAGGTAAGAAAAACAAACCTTCTCGGCCGCGAGCAAGGAGGGAAAGGGAAGAACACGCCAGCCGGCGTTCCCTCCTTGCTCGCGCTGCCTCCGCCCCCAACCCTCCACTGGCCACTCATCGGGCTCCCTCCAGGAGCACGTGAGGGGGGGGGGCCGCCAGAGCGCGCATCAGGCTGCGCCGCGCCCCCCCCAACGCAACGCGGCCTGCCACGTGGCCGGGCCCCGGGAACCCGGTTACCTGGCAGCCGCGGGACCGGGGGCCCGGCGGCTAAGCCGGTAATTATGTTCAATTGTTATTCAGGCCCTGGTTGGGTCGGTTTACAGGTTGTAAATAAAGCTGCGACCAAAATGTTTGTACCAAATACAGTTGTTTGTGAATTTGTTGGGGGAGGGGGGGGCGAAGTACTTGGGGGGGGGGGTGTTAATGCTGGGGAAGGAGGCGAGGAGGGCTTCCGGGTTACCAGAGTTACTACAGACCAGTGAGCCTGACATCAGTGCTGGGAAAAATGGGTAAAACTAATACAAGGAACAAAGTAACTAGGGCTTCTGACTGTAGGTTTTAACTGATAAACACTGATAAAACATCCCGATGCAACATAAAATTAAAACAGGTGTTTATTAGATAAAGAGCAGAAAATCACCACTTCCCTGGTACTTTTTTTTTTTTTGAGACTTCAAATTTTTATTGCAATATGGGTTCAGCCAATAACAAAGTTCAGCAAGTGATTATAGTTGTGGTCAACATTACTGACACCCTTAATGTCCAAGATCTCTGAAAGGAATGTGACCAGTGAAATGGCTTTTTGACATATTTGACACACAAACCAATCAAACAAAAGAAGGCAAATTAAAAATGGAAATAGTAGGAAATAGTATAAAAATTGGGACATTACCAAGACATGATTATTCCACTAAATTACGCGCACAGCTTAGAGGGAACAGTGAGGGGGGGCCCTCTGTATTAGTGAGGGGTTACTCCCTTTTTTTCCTTTCTCTTTTTATTTCCTTATTGGAACCTAATTGGGGTTTGAATTTTGTGATCTAATCCATATATGTATGATTTCTTTCTAATGCTTTTTGATGTCTGTACAAGTGTGTTATTCCTATTCAGATGACCCTGGATTATAATTGTTAAACTTAATAAAAATAAAATAAAAAAAATCTACTTATAAGTGAAACACACAATAAGAATAAAACATTAGACTTACCTTTGAATGACAAACACCAGTAGCCCAATGATCCAGCTGAATGCAAAATTTATGTTCCAGAAATCAAGCTGGAAAGTGTCAAAAACAGAGATAATCCTGAAGATGGACAAAGGTAGTCCAGGAAGTGGACACAAAACTGTTTTTTGAGCTCATAGCACAAAGTGACTGAGCTCCTGCCTCAAGCGCAATAATCAAACGATTCCTGCTCTTCAAGATTCCGTTTTATAAAGGCTTTGAAAAAAGCTGTCCGAAGGGTGAAACGTTTGTAATGGTGTTGAGATG
Source organism: Ichthyophis bannanicus (assembly GCA_033557465.1). Classification (NCBI taxonomy): domain Eukaryota; kingdom Metazoa; phylum Chordata; class Amphibia; order Gymnophiona; family Ichthyophiidae; genus Ichthyophis; species Ichthyophis bannanicus. The sequence continues at coordinate 36,947,659 of CM066031.1, read as the reverse complement.
AAGTCAGTAAAAAGTGACGGATTCCACTGGGGATACATCCAATCAGCAAACAAAGAGCTAAAATGGCAATTAAAGAAGACTCCACTAATCCAGTTCCAAGTTTAAGACAAAAGGACTGACTGATCGAAGTCTGTAAATCCAAAACTGTTCAAAGAATTGTAAGTGAGCTTCACAGTCCCTCCCCCTGCCCCACAGGGAGCTGATGGAACAGAATCAATCACTCTCTATTTCAGATCTTCAAAGGAGTGACCCTTATCTAAACAATGTGATACAATTGGAGCAGATATAACTTTCATGTTGAGTTGTGATCAATGTTCCTTATGACAAGATGTAATTGGTTTAATCATCCTGACAATATATTTAAAAAGCAAGGACAAATAAGAATATACAGTAAACAACAAAGGATGACGATCAGGTAGTATGCCAGTATATAGAATGGGTAAGTCCAGTAGAAGGATCAGTCCATTTTTCGCCACTCAGTGTGGTAGCACAAAAAGAGCAGTGTATGCAAGAATAATGACCCAAAGTTGAAGCATCTTGCCCATGATTATTGGTACCCTTATAAACCATTCAAATTAGTTTGAATAGAAGAACCACATTCCCATTGCAGTAAAATTAGAAGCACCTGTGATCAACTGTCAGTACTCCATGACTTGAATCAACCAATGAATGATGGCTCTAATCTTTTAAATAGCCACATTCACTCCCTGTTCCATTTCCACAATAGTAAAGACAAGAGAGCTGCCTGAGACTGTCAGAAAAGCCATTATCATCAAACTTCAAAGGTGTACAAGGCCAACTCCAAAGACCTTTGGATTCCTGTGTCTACAGTTCACAATGTTATTCAGAGGTTTTCTGCTCATGGAACTGTCAAGTACCTCCCAGGATGTGGTGGGAAGAGGAAAATTAATCCAAGAAGTCTTAAAAGGTTAGTGTGATCCTTTGAAAAAACAACACATGCAACATTCAAGATGCTTAAGGCTGGCCTAAAGCATTACGGAGTGGTGGTTTCAACCCACACCATATACCACACACTAAAAAAAGAAGGATTGAATGGCAAAAGGCCAAGAAGGACCCCATTGCTCAAAGACAGTGTCAACCTGTTCGATTCAAACTGATATTCTTTAAGCTAAATTCTCATATGTAGATAGTTTCCCAGTTCACTCCATGTCATAATCCTATTTTGTGTATACTAAATATCATATGTACATAGTTTTCCCAGTTAATTCCATGTTATATCCCTGTTTTATGTAAACGTAGGACAAAATGTATGTCCAAGTGTTCAATGTTCAATGTAAACCGCACTGATGAGAAATAGCGTGGTATATAAGAAGTGTTAAATAAATAAAATAAATAGATAAAAAATAACTAGAACTTGAATATGGGCTCACAGATCAAAAAGACCACCAACTCTGGATACCACAAACTGAGGATACTACAGAACCTCTGCCCAGTTCTAGACACAAACGACTTTAAAACGGTATGTCAAGCCATCATCATCCCAGATCTAGATTATTGTAATATCTTTAACCAAGGCCTACCAAAACAAACACTATGCCCACTGCAAATGGTCCAGAACACTGTTGCCAGGATAATAACCAGCACATCCTGACAAGATCTCATCACACCCAAACTAAAAAATTTCCACTGGCTACCAATAGCACAAAGAATCATGAATAAAACAGTCATCACCATCTTTAAACTACTGCAAAACCAATCAACATCCAGCCTCCAAACGCTAATAAGCAAATCCCCAGACTCAAGGTTAAGGTGAGGCAATGAGCAGAATCATCTCACCATCCCAACCCTCAAAAGAAAAAGCACTCAACAATCATGCAACCGAGCCTTCACCCTGTTGCACCCACAATCTGGAATGCTCTCCCAGAACATCCAAGAACTGCCGAAACTATACCAGATCTGTGGAAAAAAACTCTAACCTCACCTTTTCAACAAATTCTTTGGATCCAATTAAATAGGATAACCTCACATGATCACTACTACATTACCTGCTACCTCAAGCCCCGTCTTAAGCCAAGTTTATGCCCCCAACCCCGATCCTATATAAACTAATGCTTTCATTGATGTTGTTACTACCCAAGTTAATGTCACCCCAATTCTATTGCTTTGCAATGTAGTGATATTAATGTTCTATGTAAACCACTTTTTTTATTTTTTTTATTCATATTTTTAACATTTTACAGAACAAGTCAACAAGAACATGAAAAACAGAAGCCAGAAAATTCCCCAATGCCTCCCTCCCCACCCGTCTCTTTGCTGGTACATAATCTGGTTTACCTAAACAACCAACCAATGTGGCCACATACTTATAAAGTTGTGGTATCAATGATCGTACTTCTGTCCTATGTTAGCAGTAGCAGCATATTCATCCAGACAGTACCATCCATTTATTTTATGGTCTCCTTTATATATAACTCTTTCATAAGTTGTATTGTATTTGCAGTAAAGACCCACTAGGCTCCACCACAGGTGACCATCCAGCTTAGAAGGATCCTTCCAATTTGAAACTATTAACTTTAACACAGCTGCCATCATACAATTAAAAAGGAAAATTTTCTCTTTTTCCAAGGCAGGAATTCCTGCTAAGGAGCGTAGCACTATTATCTGCCAGGATAATGGGGTTTTAAATTGCAATATTCTTTGTATCTTATCTCATACTTGTGACCAAAATAACTTAACGTTAGGGCAGGAAAATACCACATGCACTAAAGTACCTATGGCCTTATGGCAGGACCAACATTTGTTGCCTCTACTTGAATCCCATCTAAATATCCAAGCAGGGGTGATGTAGGCACAATGGCCAAAAATGAGAGAGTGTGTGTAAGGGCAGCAGCTTTTGATACCCTTGTCAAAGGGCCCCATAACAGAGGCCAAACCTTTGAAGGGGTAAGGGTCCCCAAGTCACTTTCCCATATTTTCTTTAACCCTAGAATGTTGAGGGGCATTATCTCTTAACAACTCATAGAGAGTTGAAACAGACCCCTTTGAGTTCTTGACCAGGTTAAACAGTTTGAATAGGCCCTCTCCCTCAGAAAGGTTCTGAATCTTTAGATTATATTTCCCTATACAATGATGCAATTGCAGCCATTGATAGTGGCAGGTGTGAGGTAACCCAAACTCATCTTGGAGTTCTGCAAATGACTTCCGAGTCTTCATATTGACTAGCTGCCCTATAGACCATATGCCACACTCTTGCCACAGTTTCCAAGAGACCACTTTCCATCTTATTTTAATTTTTGGGTTGTACCATATTGGTCGTCTGGTTGAAGGAGGATCTCCTCTTCTAGGGTGTCAATTAGTGCCAGAAAGGCATCCTGCATGGCAGTTACAACTCGTCCTACCCTTGAGGAATCAGCATGGTGCATGCCTACCATTAACGGCATCGGTATCGGTGCCACTAACCATTCCTCCAGCTCCAACCATACCGGTTTTTGTACCTCTTCTCCCCCAAAGGTCTACCTGGTTCCCTGTTTAAGTCTTATGCAAGGTGATACCATTGAAAATCAGGGAATTGTACACCACCTCTCAATTTAGCTGCCTTTAATTTTTTTTGTTACAATCCTAGGCATTTTGCCATGCCACAGAAAGCCAACCAGCATATGTTCTAATTCTCTATATATTGAAGAGGGCAAGGATAAGGGCGCATCTCTAGGACATAGTTAATTTTAGATGTAAGGACCATCTTTATTGACTCAAGTCGGCCCGACCAAGATAAGTAAAGGGGGGACCACTTCAGGGTAAAGGCATGCACCATTTCAGTTAACATTTTGACATTAAGTTGCAGGGTTTCCTCAAGTGTAGGACTATATTTTACCCCCAATTATTTAACTGCACGAGATTCCCATACAAATGGAAAGGAGGCTATGACTGAGGAAGGGGTTAGCTTATTAAGTGGAAAAGCTACTGACTTTTTCCAGTTGATTTTATATCCATAAAGTTTAGAGTAGTCCTCAATTACCTGAAGCACTGTGGCAATAGAAGAAGGCTGCACGAATATAAGATTGTCTGCATATGCTGAAAGTTTAATTTGTCAGTCAGCTAATGTGATACCTTGCACTTCAGGTGATTGGTGCAACAACAAAACTAGAGGTTCCAAGGCAATGTTAAATAGGAGGGGGGGGGAGAGGGGGCAACCCTGACGGATGTCACGATGGAGGGAGAAGGATCCTGAAAGCCTCCCATTTGCTAAGATGTAGACTGTTGAGTTTTGTAAAGCACTTTGACCATATTTATGAAAAACAGTTGCCAAACCCAAACCAATGAAGGGCTTGAAATAAGAAGGACCATTCAAGCCAATCAAAGCCTTCTCAGCATCTAAGGAAAGCCCTACCCCTGGGATGTTCTTGTGCTGAGCGACCGACAGAATGTTCAATAACAGGCAAGCGGCCGGCAATGAACCCACACTAGTCTGGATGGATTATTAAAGAGATTACCTTTGCTAACCTCTGGGACAGTATTGTTGAAAATAGTTTATAATCCGAGTTCAATAAAGAGATTGGTCGATAATTTTCAAACCTTTGGGAATTCCTACCAGCTTTTCCTAACACCACAATAGTTGCCGCCACAAATGATCCTACATTTAATTGCTGTGTTGAAAGAAGATGAAAATATGACAATAAATGAGGAAAAAGTTCTGCTGCAAAAGTTTGATAAAATTCAATAGGTAGGCCATCTGGGGTCACAGCCTTACCCCGGCTCATGGCATTCATTGCATCCCATAGCTCTTGCCCCTGAATCTGCCAGTCAAGGATAGCGGCTTGCTCTACCAAAATACTCAGATGGGATAAATGCCCTAAAAGCTCTTGGAAGGCCTGAGGATCAGATGCTGCCTCAGAGGAATATAAGCGGAAATAGTATGCACAAAATGATTCTAGGATTTCCTCCCTCTTAGTATGAGGTTGTTGATGTTCATCCATAATGACTTCACTTCTAGATTTGACTGATCTAACCTTAAGGGTATTAGCAAGGAGCCTACCTGCTTTATTTTGTTCTGCATAGCATCGTGCTTGTTATGTTGCATAACTTGCTCTGCTTCTGCACTGAGAATAATGTTGTATTGATATCTCAACTGCTGTAGACGGAGCAAAATATAAGGGTCTGATCTCTGAATTAAGAGCCTTTTTTCCCCACTTAAATTTGTTCATCCAGAGCATGTAGGTGCAGTTTCTCCTGGTGATTGTTGAGTAAATAGAGGATATAAATGCCTCCCACCATGCCCATGCAGGAGTAGCCTCTGGCAGACTGACTTCAAAATATTCTTTTATGGCCTGACGGATGGTGTCACAAACCCCCTCATCCTAGAGGAAAGTCCTTCGAAAAGACCATGATGAGGAGGGAGAAGTGTTGCTATAGGGATGGAGGGAGAGCGTGATTGCCGCATGATCATATATATGTGAGATAAGTATCTCTGCTGCCCTGACTCTGGGAATTAGGGATTTAGACACAAGAAAAAAGTCTATACGCGAGTGAGATTTATGGGGAAATGAAAAAAATGTATAATCCATTCTGTGGGATTTCGTAGCTGCCAAATATCAGCAAGAGCAGCTGATTGCATAAAGGAAGTCACTACTACTGAAGCTTTAGTTTGATCACTCCGCTTACAAGGTTGGTGATCAATTAGGGGTTCAAGAACTAAGTTAAAATCTCTCATCAAAATAATTTCACGCGGGGCTGAATCATGTATCTCTGTGGCAATTGTTTGAAAGAACTTTGGGCTATCACAGCTGTGAGTATAAATGTTAACTACTGCCAGGCACTGACCATTCAACTTGGGAAGGATGTTAGCCCATCTCCTTTCCAAGTCAGCCCTTGTTTGTTCAGTTACCGGGGCTAACACCTTGAGGACTAAAATTGCAACCTCATTCTTTTTATGACATGCTGCCGAGTGCCTATCCAAAATAAAATGACCATTCACCAACTTTTTTGTTTTGTCAGTGGAAAAATGAGTTTCCTGCAACAGAATCACATCTGTCCACTCTTTTTGACAGTATACTAAGAATTCTTTCCTCTCTATTGAGTTTTTAATACCCTTAACATTCAGAGATAAGAACTTAATAGCACTCACAGGACATATTTATTTATTTATTTATTTATTTTTATTTAACTGCATTTATATACCACTTTTCAGCGAAGCAGGATACCACATATGTTACCTTATGCACACTTGCATCCAGTTCCATAGCATTCACAATGAAAGACAAGACCAGCAAAGAGACAAACCCATCTTACAAAGGAAAGAACTGCTTGAGTGAGCCAGTGCTATCACAAAACTACCACATTAGAATCCATCAACCCAAATTGGACACATTACCTCCCCCTCCCTCTTCCAATTTTTTTGACCTTTATTAACTGCAAGGCCTTTTGCCCCATTAATAGTCATTAGTGTCTTTTGTCAAAGCATCATCCAAACTCTACCCTCTATTCCCACCCTTCCATGTTCCATTGTAGTCCCAACCTTTTGATTCCATCTCAATCTGTAGTGTCCTCCCTATACAGCCTCCATCGATGGTGATTTGCCTACACCTAGGAAAGAACAACCCAAACTATGGTTACACAATGCAAGGTTCCACCTTAGGAACCACCACCCAGGAAAAAGATATAGGCATCATTGTGGATAACATGTTAAAACCCTCGGCCCAGTGTGCAGCGGCGGCCAAGAGAGCAAATAGAATGCTAGGTATCATAAGGAAAGGAATGTAAAGTAGAACAAAGGATATTATAATGCCTCTATATCGTTCCATGGTGAGACCGCAACTTGAATATTGTGTGCAATTCTGGTCGTTGTATCTTAAAAAGGATATAGTGTTATTAGAAAAGGTTCAGAAAAGAGTCACCAAAATGGTAAAGGGGATGGAAGGATACCCCTATGAAGAAAGGCTAAAAAGGTTAGGGCTCTTTAACCTGGAAAAGAGACGGCTGAGGGGAGATATGATAGAAGTCTATAAATTAATGAACGGAGTGGAACGGGTAAATGTAGATCAATTGTTTACGTTATCAGAATATAGAAAGACTAGGGGACATGCAATGAAGCTACAGGGTAAGCTATTTAAGACTAATAAGAGAAAATATTTTTTCACTCAGCATGTAATCAAACTCTGGAATTCGTTACCGGAGGATATAGTAAAGGCTGTTAGTGTAGCTGGGTTTAAAAAAGGTTTGGACAAGTTCCTGGAGGAAAGGTCCATAAACCATTATTAAAAAGGGACCCAGGATATTAATGCTTGACCCAATAGAAGCATTGTAGAACCTGTGTCTTTTGGGGAAACCACTAGGTACGTATGACCTAGATTGGCCACTGCTGGAAACAGGATACTGGGCTCGATGGACCTTAGTCTGGCATATCTTATGTTCTTATTAAACAGTCAAATCAAGGGATCCTACAGGCATTTCTATCCCTGACAGAATGTTCTGTAGGTGTCTTAGTCATTACTATTGCATCAGGATTGCCTCCTGTTGTTCCCAATAAGCCTGTAAAGTGCCCGGGTCCTCAAAAGTCCTCGTCTGGTTATGCAGCTTTACCCTGAGCCTCACAGGAAAAAAATAGCCCATATCATGCCTGGAACTGTTGGAGGCGCGGTCTGCAAGCAAGGAGTTACTTGTGCCTCTCAATGGTCGCATTATTAAGGTCAGGGAAAAGGCAATCTTACTGCCCTCAAACAGTATCGGTGCCTGGGCTTTAGCTGAAGTCATTATCTGGGCCACTTCTTGGTAGCGGAGCACACGGATGATCACAGGCCACGGCTGCATAGTATGAAGTCCCGCTTGTGCTGGTACCCAATGGGCTCTTTCAATTTCAAAAGAGCGTGAGAATTCTAATCACAGTATCTTCAGTATCAGATTCTCCAGATACGCCACAGCGTTAGTGCCCTCCACCCCTCTGGGATTCCTTGGATGAGAATATTCCTGTGCGATCTGTTTTTCAGCTCTTCTAAGCTACATTCCAATTGCACAATTTGTTTCCCGTTCTTTGACACTTGCTTCGTGTGCTCCTCCTGAGCAGCGAGTCTTGTATCCATTTTATCCATTCTAGCAGTAAGTATACTCATCTGCTCCTTTAAGTCCTTTATATCAGAATGAACTCCATTGAGAGATTCACCTTTTGCTGCTACCATTGCATGAACTGCTCGGATTTCCGCTAATAATTCTTGCCTGCCGCAGTTTCACGCTGATTCACCATCTAGTGAGGAGATGGAGGGTCAGACTTTGCTCTTTTTACCCCGGCATTCTGCCCCACTGAATACTCAAGACAGGTGGGTTTGCTACCAGACATGCTCCAGAAGAGGATATTTACCTCTGGGGGTACAGTTCTCGTTCTAAGGGAGAGAGAGAGGCAGAATTAGCCATAGGATTCTTGGGAGGTGAAAACTATGTGGCCATTCTGTACCGCTCTTGGGTCCGCCCCTCCCCCTCATGTAAACCATTTTGACTGATAGAGAAAGCAGTATATTAACCCTGTTAAATAAATAAATAAAGAAATATAAAGTCACACCTGATCTTTGCTCCAATCGACCTTGAGAAACCACAATCCTTCTGGTAAAATGTTCCATGGAGAGATGAAACCAAACTTAAGCTCTTTGGCAATGCAGACCAGCGATACATTTACAGGTGAAGAAATGAAGCTTACAAGGGAAAAAAACCCAACCTTCCTACAGTTCAATATGGTGGAGGTTCCATAATATTGTGGGGCTGTTTTGCTGCCTCAGGAACTGGAGGCCTGGAACATATTGATCACAGCTTACTCAATGTAAATTGCTATCATAGTCACACGATTCAGCAATGAGCCACATGCTACTGGCCGCAACGGCAATGGTTCTCTCCAAGGAAAGAGACTGCTGGGTCAGACCTTAGTGCAGGACATAGCACCTCATGACTTAGACTCCTTCAATATCAGTGGCTCTTTCAGTTTATATATGATTATCACCTACTCCTGTTTAATTTTTGTGAACATGTATCTCTACAGTGCTACTTATTCTGATTGCATCATATTTATTTAACAGGTTTCCTAAACCACTTTATCATTTCAATCAAAGCAGTTTACATTGAAACTTAAACTTGGTAATGTACATTAAACGGGGACATAGTAACATAGCAACATAGTAAATGACGGCAGATAAAGACCAGCGTGGTCCATCTAGTCTGCCCAGCAATATGGCAGGAGTAGGTGCACCCCTTCCCATGTCTTTAGGGAGTAGGTGCACCCCTACCCATGTCTTTATGGAGTAGGTGCACCCCTTCCCATGTCTTTAGGGAGTAGGTGCACCCCTACCCATGTCTTTGCTTAGTGGTGAGTAGTATAATGGGTACACTACTCGTCAAACTGATTGACAGGTGAGATAAGGATGACAGGAGCCAATCAGTGTTCACTTCCGGTGTATGTCCCGCCTTAGGCCATGCCCCCTCCAATAGAAGTGAATGGTGAGTTAGCCCCGCCCACTCCCGCCCCCAAACTGTTGACAGGTACCAATCAGCGTCCACTTCCATTGTATGTCCCGCCTTAGGCCATGCCCCCTCCCATAGAAGTGAATGGTGAGTTAGCCCCGCCCACTCCCACCCCCAGGCATGGCCACCACCCCCACTTGGCATGCCTCCACCCCGCCCCAAGGATTGCATCATCCAATCAGCGTCCACTTCCGGGTTTGTGCCACACCCATGCCCCGCCCCACAATATGGCATTAGCCAATCAGCACCCACATCTGGGTTTGTGCCCCACCCACAGCCTCCCACCCTCAACCACACCCCTGCCTACATCATCAGAAATGACATCACCGGGGGGGCGGAGCCTGTTGTCCAGCGGGATGGTCGCATAACGCTGAGGCTCCCGAGAGGCCTACTCAGAATCCTGAATTAACACCGGACATTCTTGAATTTCTGCTCTGATCTTACCGGGGCACATTGGTGAGATGGCGGGGACCAAACCTACGCGCCTGGAATTTGGATCTCCAGCGGCTTCTCACGGCAAATGCTCCAAAACTGAACCCCCGTCCCCGCAGAAGGGGCTGGCTCTACGCGAGGGCCCCGAAATGCAGCAGGAGATCCTCGCAGAGATCAGAGGGGTTAAAGACCTCGTGCAGTCAAACGGGGAAGCACTCCGAGCGCTGCGGGAAGACCTTGGTGTGTTGCAAGGCAGGCTAGAGGGGCTCTCCTCGCGTCAGGACAAAATGGAGAGCATATTAGATTCCCATGTGGTCCGGTTGTCCAAACTCGACAAAGTTGAACGTCAGGTGCGGGCCTTGCAGAAAGAAGTGGAAGATGGCAATAATAGAGCGCGCCGCAACAACCTGCGACTAGTGGGCATACCGGAGGGAGCGGAATCGGGAGACATGAAGGAGTTTCTATATAAAATCCTCCCTTCTCTGCTCCAAATCACCTTTACCAAAGAATTGGAGATCGATCGCGCTCATCGTGTACCCACAAACATAACGCTCAACAGGAAGACCCCGCGGCCTATCATCTTTCGACTTTTGAGATATCAACATGTGGAGCAAATTCTCAGCGCCTCTTGGGCAAAGGGCCATATGGAGTTTGAGAACCACAAGATCTCCTTCTATCCTGACTTGGCTAAACCCACGGTTGATCGCCGAAAGCGCTTTCTGGAATTCCGGCCGAGGCTTCAACAATTACAAGCACGCTATGGCCTGATGTACCCGGCCAAGCTTCGAGTCACGCTACACAATCAGACAAGAACATTTCAGGACCCTGATCTACTAGCAGAGTTTTTGGATGCTAAAGAAGCCGACTTGATGCGCTGACTTCCAGAGTGTTCCTACCAGTGTTCTCCTATCCGCTGTACCCGCCATCTTGGATTTGCCACGGTCCAGCGAGGAGTCGGTCGAGGGCGGTTTGTTGCCTTCTTTTGATGATGTTAGTGACCCGACTCCATCTACCCAGAGTAGCTTCGATGAATATCAGAGACAGTGTTAATTATGGACTCTGGTGTTTCTTCTCTTTTTTTTCATGTCTTCATCCTCCTCTCTAGGGCCTCCTCCCGCAGACATATGGTCGCCATATTCTTTGGGGGTTTTGCTTCTTCTCTAAGTTACTTTGGTACATGCTTTTCAATATGGGGTGTATTAGCCAGCATACTCGGTGATTATGTCATTGCCGTACAGATTCTGCTTATGTTGTATGTTTTCAAGCGCCCTTACCTAAAATGTCTATTACCGATTGATGGCATCATGTAAGATTTTTATCATTGAACGTAAAAGGCATCAATAATCCGATAAAACGGAAGAAAATCCTGAGCTACCTAAGTCATGAAGCTGCGGACCTGATTTTCCTCCAAGAAACGCATTTAAATTCGAAGGAAACTCTTAAACTCAATGTTAAACCTTACATGGTGGCCGCCTATTCCCCAGCTGTTTCCAAGAAATGTGGGGTTGCCATATTGGTTAGGAAATCTCTGCATGCTACTATTATTGCGACTAGCTCAGATACAGCAGGCAGATGGTCCAGGGCTCACCTCAAGATAGGTAACCTCGAAGCTACATGTATATGCCTTTATGCTCCTAATGTAGATGACCCTGCCTTTTTTGCTACCATTGCTCAGGTTGCACAGGCCTCTGCTAATACTTCATTGATAATTGGGGGGGATTTCAATTTAGTTCTTGATCCTCTGATTGACAAACAGCCGCCTAGGACGAGTGGTCCCCCCAAGAGTCACACTACGCTTACCTCTATGATCAAAGATCTTGCTTTAGTCGATCTATGGAGGTTACTACACCCCAATGAGCTTGACTTTACCTTCTTCTCTTCCCCTCATAAATCCCAGTCTCGCATAGATTTCTTTCTAATATCAAAACTGTTAGTTCCTCAGGTAGACACTGCAAAAATTCACTCCCAACATATCTCAGATCATGCTGCCATTTCTTTTCAATTACACACCACTGCGCCCCAAGGAAATTCGGGGGCCTGGTTCTTTGATAGAGCCCTATTAACTCAACCAGAGTTCCAGTTAGAAATTCGTGCAGCCATACAGGACTACTTTCACTTTAATCTACCCCAGGACACTGCAAATTGGGCTTGGTGGGAGGGTTTTAAAGCGGCCATTCGTGCAACGATCACTAGTTATCAAATTCGCCTGCGGAAACAACGCAAACAGCAGCTCCTTATACTAGATCAACAAATCAAAGCAGGCGAACGAGTTCTAACCTCACGTACTGATCCATGCGTCTTAGTTCGCTTACAGCGTCTCCGTTTTCAATATAATGCAATCCTCTCAACTGCAGCTTCTCAGAGTATTGCACTTCAGCAAGGGACATATTACCGTGAAAGCAACCGAGCCGGTCGACTTTTAGCCAACGCCTTGAAAGGTCAAAAAGAAGCCAAACGCGTAGCGGCCCTTCGTGCCCCACAGGGAGGGGGCATACTGACCACAGACTCCGATATCGTAGAACTTTTTCGGGATTTCTATACCCATCTATATCAATCTGAATGTGAATTCTCATCCGAGACCTTCGAGCGCTTGTTTTCTGGTATTCAGCGGCCGACCCTTTCTGAAGCTGATAGGGATGCGCTGGATGAACCCTTCTCTACTTCAGAGATCCATTCTGCCCTAAAACGAACAGCCTCGGGTCGAGCCGCTGGGCCTGATGGTCTCCCGACAGAATTCTACAGAACGTTCAGTGCAGATTTAGTTCCCTACTTAAAACTTTACTTTACTGCCCTTGCGGTAGATACATCCTCTTTGGGATCCTTTTCTGCAGCTAATGTGGTAGTTTTTGAGAAAGAAGGCAGAGACCCGCTGCTAACCGCCACTACCGTCCAATCTCCCTACTTAATGCCGATTATAAGATCTTCGCAACGATCTTGGCCACCCGGCTATCTGACAGGATGGCCACCTTAGTCCATCCCGACCAATGTGGTTTTATACCCGGCCGCTCCACCGCTGACAATGCTCGGACCTTGTGCCATGTACTATCCAGTGCTGCCAATTTAGACCACCCATGGGTGGGTCTTTCCCTAGATGCTGAAAAAGCCTTTGATCGTTTGGAATGGCCCCTTCTTATTTGCAGTTCTCCGATGGTATGGCTTTGGGGAGGGCTTCCTCCGATACCTCCAAGTCATGTATTCTCAACCCGTTGCCAGTATTTGTGTAAATGCCATTAAGTCTCGGCCTTTTAATCTTCAAAGAGGCACGCGTCAAGGTTGCCCCCTATCACCAATGCTCTTTGATCTAGCTCTTGAACCACTCGCCCTCCTTATTAGACAGTCCGCACGTATTCGCGGTGTCCCCTTCAGTCACAGAGAGATTAAACTCTCTGCATATGCAGATGACCTTATGCTCTTTGTATCCCTGGATTCGGTCCCCGGCTGTCTTGGACCTGATTGATGGATACTCGCAATTATCGGGCTATAAAATAAACTGGACCAAATCCGTAGCATTCCCACTGAACCGTTGGGTACATGAGGCTGACATGCAGGCCTTTCCTTTCCTTTGGCAATCCCGCATGGTGAAATATCTTGGCGTCCACTACTGTTCTCCTTTAGAAGACACTATTAGTTTTAATGCCAAGGAGGTAGTCTCCAAAGTCCGTGAGCTCACAAATCAGTGGTCTCCCTTATCCCTAACATGGTGGGGCCGCCTAGAAACCGTCAAAATGATGATAGTCCCCAAAGTGAACTATATTTTAGAAATGCTGCCCTGCTTCCTCCCGCTACACACCTACAAAGACATAGAGGGCCTTCTCGTCCGTTATCTCTGGCAGGGAAAACCACCAAGAGTAGCTAAACAAAAACTACAGTCTGCGAAGGAACTAGGGGGTACCCGCTTTCCTGATTTTCTTAGATATCATCAAGCTTCCTACTTAAGCAAGGTGCCCGATGGCTAGCTGCCTCAACAGACAACAGACCAGTTTGGCTTGACATTGAAGAGGAGCTAAGTAGCCCAATTCCGTTGATCCATCTCCCCGGCATGTCCCATCAAGTAGACACACTCCATCCCCCAATGATTGTCGATACTCTTGCGGCCTTGAACACTCTCATTCTGTCACTGGGCCCAAACGTATGTCCTCCGGACAGACTCCCGCTGTGGAATAACCCCAGAATTCAAGTCCTAAATAAAACGATTGCATGGAAACCCTGGTACTCTAGGGGGATTTGGACACCCCAACAACTCTTCTCTGCAGCTCGTTGGAAGACCTTTTCTGATTTACAAAAGGAATTTGCGCTACCAGCGAAATATTACTTTCAATTGATGCAGCTTCAACACTGCCTCAAAAGTGCTCAAATCCTGCCGCCCTCTGCCCCTACTGAGGACGGGCTATTAGAACTAATTCACTCTATTAGTAGTACACATGGGGTAGCCTCTAACTTTTATAAATTATTATGTCAGGGTACCGATACTGCTACTTGTAGAGCTCAACAAGCCTGGGAACGCGAACTGCAAACCACTTTAACCCCTGTACAATGGAGCGTTTTCTGGAGCAAAGTAGTGCGGGTTTCCCGATCTGCCTCTGTAACCCAAACTCTATTCTTTTTTGCACATAGATGCTTTTATACTCCAGAAAGAATAGCCAAATGGAACACAACTGCTAGGGACCAGTGTTGGTCTTGCCATACTGCTGTGGGAACCCTTGCTCATGTTCTTTATGAATGTCCTCAACTGCAGGTTTACTGGGGGCGGGTCTGGGGTCGTATTCAATCTATCTTACACCTCCACGAGCCTCTTTCTTGGAAGATTGTGGGACTCCGCTCAGTGGCGGAGGTCCCCTCTCTTCCTAAGAAGGGTCGCTTTCTCCTTGATTTCATGCTGGGTATAGCCATATGTTTAATCACGAGGAATTGGAAGGATAGCTCTCGAATTACTGCCAATGAATGGTGGAACCTTGTCTGCTTATAGTAAATATGAGCAGATATCTCGGAGAGCTATTCCCCATATCCAAACTCACTCTCGCTTGTCTAAATGGCAGATGCTCAATGATTATGTACACTCTGCTCATTGCTCCGGCATGTCTGTTTAATGTATACTCATCATGTTTCAGATCACCGTTAGGTCTTGTACCACAATAATGCCAGTACACGCCCGTTTTCGGGAATGATTAGTTTCTAGAGAAGAAGCAGGGGGGAGGGGGGTGGTAGGGGTTTACTTTGGTGTATGTATCACATTCTATGTATGTATTTGTCTTTAGCTGTATGTCTTCCTTTCCTTTGTTGTTATAAATCGAAAATAAAGCATTAAAAAAAAAAAGAAATGACATCACCGGAAACAGGGTGTCATCAGAAATGGACTGTCCTTTTTTGCTGACATCACCGGAAACAGGGTGTCATCAGAAAAGGGCCGTGTCCTTTTCCGATGACCTCAGCGGAAGCAGAGTGACTGACTTCGGAAATGTGTTTTGCTTCTGGTTAATGTTTACATCTGCAAAAAGCAGAAACTCTGGAAAAAAATGCTTTTCTCTCTCTCCCACTTCCCCAGTTATTTTTTCTCACAAAAGATTCTTAGCACAGCACAGGGCTTTTCACAGATGCACAGACAGGGTAGAAGCTTTTCTTTACAAATGTTAAACCTCAATTAACACATCTTTTGTTAGAGAAACCACTGCTGTCTATGTGATAGAATTTTGCTTTTAAGACCTCATGGTTAGAGAAAAGTATTCTGGCAAACACAGTGTAAGTTCAGACTGAAATACAGAGAGAGAGAGACCTGAGTTCAAATCCCCCTAATACAGCTATTTTTTGGAGAGAGAGAGCTGAGTTCAAACACAGCCACAGCTATTTTTTAGTGCCTTTGAAAAAAACAATACGGAGAGACAAGTCTAAACATGCCTCTCTAGAGTGTGGTAACATGTGATTGGTTGAAACAAGAGGTCTGTTCTGAGCATGCTCCAGGTGTTCTGAGCATGCTCCTGGTGTAAGGCTGTGTGTCCTGTGTGGGAGAACATTTTAACAAAGAGATTCAAAAAGAAACAATGGCTCTTTTTGGAACACCAAGCAGAATTTCCAGCAGGGCACACAACATTAATACTTTCTTAAGGACCGTGATGCTGCTGCTGAGGGGTATCCACCAATTGAAAATCCATTTGAACAACAGGAGAGTCCGGCAGAGCCTGAAGAAGAAATAACAGAGATTGTAGATTATCCAGATGCCCAAATATTTTTCGATTCTCAAGAACCCTGCGATTCTGACACCCCAGATTGACTTAACATCTGACAACACAATGGATCCAGAGGATATAGAATTATATCACGCCGCTGTAGCTGCAGAAACAAACTGTTTTATTAGAAGAACTAGGATCAGCAGAGGTAAGAGAAGGTTTTTTTTATTTAGAAAAGTGTTATAGAAGAAGAGGTGGTTCACACTGACATTATTTTGGGGTTTTTTGTAGGGAAGTGACGAATCTCTGCTCCTACAGGAGCTAGAGGACATACAAGCAACCAATCTAAGCTGTTTGTGCTTTCTCTGTACATATCAAAGGGAGGCATTTGATGTCATAGCCAGCCAAAAGGACTACACAAAACCTGATGAAATAAACACATTGAAATCTGCTATACAAGCAACGGTGGGCTGTATTATCAGGAAATGCTGGCAGGGCGTTATGCATAGAGACTGTGCAGCTTGTGTAATATATGCTCCAGGGCAAAGACATCAAGATTGTTTGAGGTGGGGACCCAAGGAAATACAGCAGAAAATCCATAAAACTTGTAACAGGTTGTGTCTAGGACCTATTGTAAATGTTGCCATGATTGTTGGTCATAAAATGAAAGCAACTGCCCTAGTTTATGAAAATTTGAATTTTTTGTTTGAACTCATCAGAGATTTTAATACCAGTAGAAATCCAGGACAACTGCTCAATATTTTGCTTAGATCTGTGGCAGACGGCGATATAGAACTAGTGGAAGGTTTAATCTGTGACAGAGATTATAGATCGTTCTTTAAAAAACACCAAGTTCTGTAAAAATTGACTTTTTATGAAAATGTATGTATTTCCAGAATCTATTAGTTGAACATACAGATGAACAAAAATTATATGTATGCCTTTATATTTTTTTAAAAACTTGTAATGCTCAAATGAATCATTTCACAAGATGAAAACATTTTATTTGAAATAAAACATTTTGAACCTTTGTGTGGTGTGTTTTAGGAATGCCTAGTTAATCAATAGGTGTGCCTTACACAATAGGCCGCATGATAAGAATGTGAAGAGCAGAGCTCTATTGTAGAACTAAAATCCACTTAAGACATCTGGGGATGGGGGAATGTGTATTAGCCACATACACAATATATAGCATCTATTACAATGTACTGTCTGCGGAAAAAAAAGGCAGTGTGAATTAGCCAGGTCGTATGATAAGATTATGAGATCCAGAGATATTTCAGTTAAAGAGTCTGGGGGGCTGTAAATCCCATCAAAAGAATTTCATTTTAAAAAGCTGCAGTATATTTCAGCAGCCAGAAGAGATCACATAGTCTCTCTACAGCCTGTATCATCTGCAATTCTTCTTCAGACATGGTGGGTAGATATGATTCTTACTTTTTAAAAAAAATATTGTTGGCTATGCAATGTTTCTGTCTCTTATGATGGTCTTTAAAAAAAGTAGGAGCAGAAAAAGGGGGTTACAAATAAACTTTCTCTTACAAAAAGAAGGCAACAACGAACGTTAAAAGGTATGACCTGTGGTTTTTAATTTTCCAGCAGCCATGCTCTTTATAATGTGCCTCAGCCTTTAATCTTTTTTATTTTAGACCAAGAAGATGCTACAAAACAAGATGACCAGCCTAATCAACAGACGGCACCCTACAGAAAAAATAAACTTTCTCTTACAAAAAGAAGGCAACAAAGAATGTTAAAAGGTATGACCTGTGGTTTTTAATTTTCCAGCAGCCATGCTCTTTATAATGTGCCTCAACCTTTAATCTTTTTTTTATTTTAGACCAAGAAGATGCTACAAAACAAGATGTCCAGCCTAACCAACAGACGGTACCTTATAGAAAACCAAAAGACAAGCAGAATTGTGAGTATTCTGGTTTTAACCAACACATAGATTTTAAGGTCTCTGTAAAAGAAAAAAAAAGTATTAGCCCCTATGTTTTCTTTTTCAGACCGAGAAAATGTTAGAAAACCAGCGGCTATGGGAGAGAAGTCTAACAGGAAAAGATCACACAACGAAAGTTTTTCTGACGGTGAATCTACACAAGCCGGTACAGAAAACGGAGGGTTTGGTGAAAGATATGTCTGATCACAGTGTTCAGAGGACAGCCTCAACCTTTAATCTTTTTTTTTTATTTAAGACCAAGAAGATGCTACAAAACAAGATGTCCAGCCTAACCAACAGACGGTACCTTACAGAAAACCAAAAGACAAGCAGAATCGTGAGTATTCCGGTTTTATCCAGCTCCTAAATTTTTAGGACCGCTGTAAAAGAAAAAAAAGTATTAGCCCCTACGTTTTTCTTTTTCAGATCGAGAAAATGTTAGAAAACCAGGTCCTTGGTCTTAAATAAAAAAAAAGATTAAAGGTTGAGGCTGTCCTCTGAACACTGTGATCAGACATATCTTTCACCAAGCCCTCCGTATTCTGTACTGGCGTGTTGTAGATTCACCGTCAGAAAAACTTTCGCTGTGTGATCTTTTCCTGTTAGACTTCTCTCCCATAGCCGCTGGTTTTCTAACAGGAAAAGATCACACAGCGAAAGTTTTTCTGACGGTGAATCTACACATGCCGGTACAGAATACGGAGGCATGGTGAAAGCCATGTCTTTGATCACAGTGTTTCAGAGGACAGAGCAAATAATCTTGCATTAGGCCCCGCTGAAGAATCAGAACCAGTTAGCTATGTTCAGTTTGTGAAAACGGTGGGATCGTAAATTGGACAAGTTAAATGGTGTAATTTATTCAGAGGAATTTCGGTTTATTAATTTAGACAGGGTAACATCATTATCTGGCTCAATTCACCATTCGGCAAGGTATTCAACATATTCTGAGGATGAGGTTAGCAGCAGGGTTTTCCACCCAGTGATTATGTACAAGTACCTCTACAGTCATCTCGGTTTTTCACACTTCCCTTGTATTCTGGAAAGTTAAACCCAGAAGCATTAGACGCTGACGATTTCTTAAATCAGTAAACTCCTTCAGAGTCACAGAGAAGAAATCCATAATTTGTGATATATTCCGTGTTGGTTGTACTTGTCATAAGAAATCGAGGGTGGGGGAGCTCGTTAGGGTCTTAAAGTACTATAACATTTGAGCCCTATTATTCATAAGCCAAAAGGATGTATTTGATAGACTTGAACAACACTGATAATAACCTTGTTTTGCAGGTAGCCTCACAGCCCGCATGTCAGGTAAAAAATGACAGATGTCGGAATTGTTAGAAGGGTGCTAAAAAACTACATAATGAATCTGGGCTGGCCGTGGTACATAGAAAAGTCCCCTGCTCGATGATGTAGCCAATATTGAACAGCATTTAAAGATAACATACGCGTTTGTGCTTTCCAACACAATCATGGGTTTGTTTTAAGACATCAGGACAGACTGTGTTCCCTAAGACTTGTGTTCTTGTTGCTACACGATGACCATTTCTATGGTATAAACCGAGTGGTCAAAAAAATTCTTATGGGGAGTGCACTTCTGTAGTTACTGTCAGAAACCATACAGTCCAACGATCATAATTGCACATTAATGGTGCCGTGCTTTGTTTGACACTAACGTGTGCGAATAATTTTGGTGTACAACAGAGATGCCCTAATTGCCAACTCTTTTGTCGTTCTAAATAGTTTTTGGAGATAGACCCCGCGTATCTGGCTCTGAAAAAAGAAGTGGCATGTTTATCTAAGATACTGTTTCCAGAAATGTGAGTCTTATGTGGACATAAACATACATTGCGAGGGCCGGCATTGTACACTATGTCGCAAGCCCCTAACCGGGGATGGCGTCCACTTATGTTTTATGACCCCTATTGTAAAACTGAAATATCCTGAAAAGTATATTTTTTATGATTGTGAATGTCTGCATAAACAGGCTGGCGATGTCCCTACTTACATATATGCGGACAGACTTAAATGAGGAAAGGAAACTGGGTAATTCAATGGTCTCGAATGTAGGTGTCTGCCATTTATAGAAGATTTTTTGTGACAAAAAACAAAATTTAAAGGCTACACCCTGTCGATTAGCCCATAATTCCAAAGGCTATGACGGGTATTTTGTTTTGTTCTTAAACAACTGCTTAAATGAAAAGAGTTACACAGGGCTGCTGGGTCATGGTGCTAAACTTTTTACAAGTTATTGTTGAACCTTTGACTATCCATTTTGTAATAGACTCTCTAAATTTCCTGCCTATGACACTTAGGCAAACTGTCCGCAAGCCATGGGTTTTACAGACAGCAAGGGGTACTTTCCGCACTTTTTAATACTCTGGAAAATCCAAAATTATGTTGGGCCCCATGCTGGTTGTTGAATATTACGGTGTTAGTCACATGGTTGCCTGAAGAAAAAGAGGAAGTTTTACCATGGTACAAGGACAATCAGCAGAAAACTTTTAATTTGGCAAAAAGAGCTGGCTTATTACTGTCTCAGGATTTATCTATTTTGCGGCAGGCCGGTGTTCTCTAACCGTGAGCTGAAATCATGAAAATGACAGAGAAAGAAGTATTTGTAGAGCATGGTGGACCTCTCAGAAATTCAAACAAGGTGTTTAGACCCCTTCTTCCAATTTACTAACCCCTTTGCATCCTGGTTATGTATGGCTATGTTCAGATTAATGTTTTTAGAACCCAAAACGTTGTCACTCATTCCATCAGATAACTATCACTTGTCAGACAAAGAGATATTCATCCCCATCTATTCAATGACTGATGTATGTAGAGGCCAAAGAAAATATACAGATCATACACCATTGCTCTGAAAGGTGGCAAAAATAAGGTGGTGTCTTATTTTCGTGATGGCCTATGCCATGCTCTGGTGGGGTAGAAACCGCTTTTTTTGAATTTAATAGTTTTCACCACGGCTGTCCCGAGCTGTGTATAACATTAAAGACCAGAATCCTGTAGCACAGCCACGACCTATGGTTTTCTTTATTACAACACACAGCTAAAAGCTGCATTCCTGTAAAGCCGGGGGTTCAAGGTCATAAGTGATGGGAGCAAAGAGTGGAAGCATATGGCAAAAGAAAGGACGGGGGCTGTGCAGATTTCCTGGCTGACTCCCGCATTACCGCAACCTCCTGATTTCCCGAGATGCCCTTTTTGGGGGTAGAACAAATGCCATTTGTCTGTACCACAAAACAAAGACCTGGGGAAAAAATAACCTTCTATTATTTTAGCAAACCTATACCCATTTTTGTCAATAAACAAAGGAATATCCAATAGGCCATCCACACAATCATTTATGACAAATTTGCTCCCCCTACAAAGTACTTTGGTTTTATAAAAGCAAAAGTATATTCCACCACAAAAGCTCTTTTTTCCCCGGTGTTATCCATACGGTTGGGTGGCAAGCTTATGTTTCCACTGTGTCAAAACGTGTGATGACCCATGGCAACAGGAAATGTGTGCCCACACAGATGAGGAGAGAGCTTTTGTGGGGACTTGGTGTACGGTGGAGATGAATTTGTTTAGCCATTGCAAAAAGGTATGTGGTGTTTGACAATCTATGAAATCTGGTCTGCACGCAAACACACCCCCTCTTTTCTAAAGAAATCAGCTATGTCCACATTTCGTTTTTCAGTATCATTGCACCATCGAGGGTAGCCAGAAGCCCTTTGTTTTTGACGGAGGTGCAATTTTGACTGTAGTCAAAACGGAGGGGATTATCAGGATCTTTTGCTCGAAATGCTTAGACTCTCCTGTAGTTCACAATGAATTTTCAATCGGTGGAGCCCCTCCTGCAAGCGGCATCAACGACCCTTAAGAAAGTAAATTATGTTGTGTGCCTTGCGGGAAATGCTGCTTGGTGTTCCTAAAAGAGCCATTTTTTCTTTTTGACCTGCTGTGTTAAAATATTCCCCTTACACAGGACACACAGCCTTACCCCAGGATCATGCTCAGAACACCTGGAGCATGCTCAGAACAGACCTCTTGTTTTCAACCAATCACGTGTTACCACACCTTAGAGAGGCATGTTCAGACTTGTCTCTCCGTATTGTTTTTTTCAAAGCCACTAAAAAATAGCAGTATTAGGGTGATTGGAACTCAGCTCTCTCTCTCCAAACAATACTTGTATTAGGGGGATTTGAACTCAGGTCTCTCCCTCGCGCTCTGTATTTCTGTGTTTTGCCAGAATACTTTTCTCTAAACCATGAGGTGCTTAAAAGCAAAATTCGATCACATGGACAGCACTGGTTTTCTCTAACAAAAGATGTGTTAATTGAGGTTTTTAACCATGTGTAAAGAAAATCTTCTACCCTGTCTGTGCCTCTGTGAAAAGCCTGTGCTGTGCTAAGAATCTTTTGTGAGAAAAAAGAACTGGGGCATTGGGGGAGAGAAAAGCATTTTTGTTTTTCCAGGGTTCCTGCGTTTTGTGAAATGTCAGCATTAACCAGAAGCAAAGCACTGTTTACGGAGTGCAGTCACTCTGCTTCCGCTGATGTCATCGTAAAAGGACACGGTCCTTTTCTGATGACAGCCTGTTTCCGGTGATGTCAGCAAAAAGCTGCCAGTCCCCATTTTCTGATGACACCCTGTTTCCCGGTGACATCATTTCCGAGGATGTAGGCCAGGCGTGGTTGAGAGTGGGGTGGCTGTGGGTGTGGGCACAAACCCGGAAGTGGGTGCTGATTTGCTAATGCCACTATTGTGGGGCAGGGCATGGGGGGCGTTGTCACAAACCCGGAAGTGGGCACTGATTGGTATGATGTCCATCCTTAGGGGTGGGGACGGGGGGGTGTCAAGGTGGGGGCAGTGTCTACGCCTGGGGGCAGGAGTGTGGCGGGGCTAACCTCGCCATTCACTTCGATGGGAGGGGGCGTGGCCTAAGGCAGGACATACACCGGAAGTGAACGCTGATTGGCTCCTGTCATCTTGATCTCACCTTGTCAATCAGTTTGACGAGTTAGTGTACCCATTATACTGACTTTCCTAAAATAAGAGTAGAAAAATCATAACTGTTATCTGTCTCCAGATCCAGAGTAACTAGACTGGCGGACCTATGCATAATAACCTTCTAAGGAGTTCTCTAAGAACCCCGCTGGTTCCCTTCCCCCCAAAGAAATAGCCCCCAGGGGCATCCCTTTGACCACTCGCCCCATGAGACCAGTATTGTACTTGATTCAAATGAGGAAAATACTCTGGAGAGATCTTTAATAACCCTCTCAAAAGTCTTGATTGTTATTATTGTTGCATTTGATTTTCTAAATTACTCTGGTCTTCCGAGACAGTACAAAACTTGTCCTTGAACTGAGCTCCGACCAGCTCCTGGAGATGGCCCAGCTCCTGTCTCCAAAGCGAGACTTCTTCCTGTTTGCTGCTTCCTGGACAGTGGAAAGACAATAGCCAAAATTCATCTTAACCTGTATTTACAGTTGCCACAAGAGCTCCACAGTAAGAATTCACGGTAGCTATCGCATCCCATAGCTCCTTCATTGAAATGACCTTCTGTCTCTGCAAGGTTTTTATCTCTGAAGCTGGCAAAACTGCTGCCTGCAGCGATGTAACCTCTATAGCCGCTGTTATCAAAGTCCACAACTTCCTTTTCTCTTGAAGTCTCATCCACCACAGTAGTTGCCTCTGTCACCGGAGAGCCATCTTTTGCCATCCCTCCAAGGCGGTCTCATCTTCAGTCCGGTGTGAAGCATACCTTCTATCTGACCAGATGCTCTTGGGTCTCAGCAGGGGAGTTCGCAGCTCCATAGAGTTCTGAACACCTTAAGCGGCGACAGAGCCAAAACCTCCTCCAATGTGCCCTTTGTAAGACGCTGCTCCTGCCCCAGAGGCAAAAACTGCGGCCAGGTATTTCTTTCTCATGGAGCCTTACACAGAATGAACGCGAGGGTAGGTACTCCTGCTTTCAGTTTCTGTGTCCCATATCAATGGCCACAAAGCACCGCTCCGATAGAGCACAAGCAAAAGAAACGCAGCTACACTCCGACAACACTTCCTGCCACCACCTTACATCCTTCCCCTCATCTGAATTTTCTTTTTTCTTATTTGCTTTGTATATTCAAAAAAATCTTATAAATATTTTTTTAAAAAATTACCACGAGAAAATTTATTTTATTTATTTAGACAGTTTTTGTATACCGCCTTATCCTTCAATCAAAGCGGTCACAACACAATTGAGGGATACATTTAACACGTGGGGATATGAGACACATACACTAATACTTACAGGGAACATGGGCTATGGAGGGTTAAGTGGCTTGCCCAAGACCACAAGGAGCATCTGTGGGACTAGAAACCCCAGTCCTTCCGGCCCAAGGTTGCTGTCCTCTAGTGGGATTTGAACCCCCGACCTTCTGGCCTGAAGTACCTTGCCCCGACCACTAGGCTACTCCTCCACTCCAGAAAAGAAGCAAAGAGCATTACAGGCAGGGGCGGCCCAAGGGGGGTGCGGGGCCATGTGCGGAGACTCGGTGCGGGGCCTCATTTGCATAAGTGGCCTCATTTGCATAAATATTTGCATAATGTTACCATACACTAACTTTTAGTAAACAGGCCTCTTCATGAGTGTATTGATAAAAAAGACAAAGATTTCCTACATTACTATAATCCAGTGCCCCCGCCAGGCACATTAGGAACTACTACAAACACTGCCCATTTTAGAACCCAATTAGCAAACCACCGCCGTATCCTAACAGCACTACCAGTATTCACAAAGCGCCAACCCTACCCTACCTATTAAAAGACAACACTGCAAATATTCAACCATTACATTTCAGAGAATACCAATACATGAACTACTGGTGATAGAGAAAAAGTGACAATGTCAAATATGAATTACATAAACAGAATTCATCAGCTCAGTTACTCATTCAGAACTTAGACTATCACCAATCAAGGAATCACAAATTAAAATCAGGAAGAAAATAATTAAACTGGGGAACCCTAAAAGTCAAAACTTGGAATGTACAACAACCATGTAGAAATAAACACCATAAATTAGTTTCCTCTTGTACTAAAACAAAGCACAGACATTAATGAGGCACATTTCCCAGAGCTGACATAATTCCAGTTAATAAATTCAAAATAAAGAGATATCTGTGTACCTTTGGTGCATTTTTTTTGTTCAGTTTGCAATTGTTCCATCCACTTTCTTCTGGTATGTGGTCTTCTGCTATCTCTCGCATCGTCTGCTGGTCCATTTGTCCTTTCTTCTCTTCTATTTTTTTTTCCCTTCTTCCTCTACATCTTCTTGTAACAGAATAATCTTTTCCTCCTTTTGCTCTTTCCTCATTCCTATTGTCATCCACTCAAATTTTACCCCTCACATCCTCAATCCCCACTTAGTCCTCCCAATAACCGTCCAATGGTACATTTTTCTTCCCTCCCCCACAAAATATTTTTCCTCTTCTCCATTTTCAGTCTCCCAGCCCCATCCCCTTCTTAATCTCCCCCCACATCACGCGCCCTTTTAGTTCCAGCCCCACCCAGTATCCGCTCCCTTCTAGTCCCCACCATCAGCCCATTTCCAGTACTGGCCCCTCATCAGTCCATTTCCAGTCCTAGCTCCCCCATCCATTTCGCAGTCCTATCCGATCCCCTGCATCAGCACATTTCCAGTCCTAGCCCCCCATCAGCCCATTTCGAGTCCTTTCCTAGCCCCACCATCAGCCCATGTCAAATCCTAGCGCCCCTCCACTCAGCCCATCTCCTAAACCAAGCCCCCCAATGAGCCTACTCCCTGTTCTAGCCCCTCCACTGAGTCCATGTCAATCCCAGCCCCCCCCATAGCCCCATTCCAATCTTATCTACACCAACACCCAATTCACCGTACTAACCTATCCCATCCATCAGCCCAGTGCCTGTCCTAGCGCCCTCCCCTACGAGCCCATTCCAATCCCACCTTCCCATCAGCTATTTGCACGTTCAAGCCCCCTTCGACTCCGCCATTTTCCATTCCAAGTCCCCCCTCCCCATCCCCTATTTGCCAGTTTCAATAGCCCCCCACTTCCCCTCAGCCCCTTTCCATTCCAAGCCCCATCCCCAACAGCTATTTGTGCAGTTCAAGCCCCCTTCCACTGCAGCCCATTACCAGTCCTAGCCCCCCCATATCCCCCTCCCAATCCCACTAGCCCAGTTTCCAGTCCTAATGCATCCCCCATCACCCAATTTTCAGTTTAAGCCCCCCCATAGCCCATTACCATTCCTAACCTCCGCCCTCAGCCCCACGTCCCAGTCCTAATCCCTGCCCATCACTCAATTTTTAGTTTACAGCCCTCCCATAGCCCATTACCAGGTCGTAACCCCCCCATCAACCCACTTTCAGTCCTAATTCCCACCAGCCCATTTCCAGTCCCTAATCCCCCATGCACCCAATTTTTAGGTTTAAGGCCCCCCAGCGCCCATCACCACTCCCCTACCCTCTCCCAGGAGCGCCCATCCCCGCTACCTAACCCCCCATCCCAGCCCCCAGTCACCACTCCTAACCCCCCCAGCCAGCCCAGGGCCCATCACCACTCCTAACCCCCCCAGCCAGCCCAGTGCCCATCACCACTCCTAACCCCCCCCAGCCAGCCCCGTGGCCCATCACCACTCCTAACCCCCCCCCCCGCCACCCCCGTGCCCATCACCACTCCTAACCCCCCCCAGCCAGCCCAGTGTCCATCACCACTCCTAACCCCCCTCCAGCCAGCCCTCCCATCACGACTCCTAACACCCCCCCACCCCAGCCCATCACAACTCCTAACCCACCCCCAGCCCCAGCCCAGCCCAGCACCAACTCCTAACCCCCCCCCAGCAGCCAGCCCTCCCATCACAACTCCTAACCCCCCCCCAGCCCAGCCCAATACAACCGCTAACCCACCCCAGCCCAGCCACTACTCCTAACACCCCCCCAGCCCAGCACCACTCTTTAACCCGCCCAGCACAGCACCACTCCTAGCCCCCCCAGCACCACTCTTAACCCCCCCCCCAGCCCAGCCCAGCAAACCACTCCTAACCCCCCCCACCCAGCCCAGCACCGCACCACTCCTAACCCCCCCACCCATCCCCAGCACCACTCCCTGACCCCCCCACCCAGACCCGCCCAGCACAGCACCACTCCTAAAACCCCCCCCCAGCCCAGCACCATTCTTCACCCCCCCCGCCCCAGCCCACCGCAGCACAGCACCATCGCCTAACCCCCCCCCCACAGCCCAGCACAGCACAGCACCACTCCTAACCCCCCCCCCCCCAGCCCACGCAAGGCCACCGCACCACTCCTAACACCCCCCCCCCCCCCCATCCCAGCCCAGCCCATCCCAGGGAAATTTTAAAACAAATGAATAACCTGTCTCCTGCCGAGGTCGGGGCCGCCGCGGCAGAATCGAGTCGTTGCCGCGGGGCCCCCCTGTAACCCGCACAGCCCTTTCTCTTCTCCCCGTGAAGCAGCTCTCCTCTTTCTGAGCTGCAGGTTTTCAACGCTCCGCTTTGCAGAGCGCGAGGGAAGAGTTTTTTTTCCCCCTCGCTGCTCTGTTGGAAGCCCGCTTGGGCTGATGGGAAGTGCCCATCAGCCCCCGCGGGCTTAACAGAGTCCGCGAAAGGGAAACTCTTCCCTTCGCGCTCTTCAAGCCGGCGCGTTAGACCTGCGCCTCCAACAGTGGAAGCTTGCTACGGGGGAGAAAGAGGCTGTGCCGGGTACAGGGGGGCCCCGCGGCACGCTTGAAAAAAAAAAAAAAAAAAGGAAGAATTCTGCCCGCGGCAGCCCCGACATCGGCAGGAGACAGGTTCTTTCATTTTTTTTTTATTTTACTTTTACAAAAGAATGTTTTTTGCGCGGGGCCCCCTGAAACGCGGGGCCCTGTGCAAAAAACATTCTCGCTCAATGGACGGGCCGGCCCTGATTACAGGAAACTAAAAATGATAAAGAAAATTATTTAAACAGCACAGAATAAGAGACAAGCCTTAATTCAACTTGCAGGCCCCATGCTTCCCTACAGCATGTAGAAACATAGAAACATAGAAACATGATGACAGAAAAAGAACACATGGCCTATGTAATCTGTCCTTCCATAACAGCAACTACAACAGTCCACTTTTTACCTTTAGAGATCCTCTGTGTTGGTCCCATGCTTTTTTGAATTCAGTTACAGTCCTCATCTCTACCACCTCCACTGGGAGACTATTCCATGGATCCACTACTCTTTCCTTAAAGACTATTTCCGCATATCACTCCTTGATCTATCTCCCTTCACCCTCATCCCATTTCCCCTCGTCTCAGAACTTGCTTTCAAGTGAAAGAGGCTCTCTCCCTGAAACATTTATGCCACGGAGGTAGTTAAACAATCTCAATCAGATAACCTCTATCCCGCCTTTCCCTCTAAGGTGTACATATTTAGTAAGATTCCTTTAAGTCCTGTCCTCAATATGCTTTACTAATGAAGCCCACTAATCATTTTAGTAGCCAACCCCTCTTCGCCGCCTCCATTCTGTTTCACCTCCCTTTTGAAAGTGCGGTCTCCAGAATTGCCCACCATACTCCAAATGAGGTCGCACCAAAGACTTATACAGAGGCCATGATCACCTCCTTTTTTCTGCTAGCCATTCCTCTCCATATGCACCCAAGCATCCTTCTTAGCTTTTGCCGTCCGCCTTTTCTACCGGTTTTAGCTACTTAAAGATCATCAGAGACCCAACCACGCCTAGGTCCCGCTCTCTCATTAGTGTACAAAAGTACTTCACCTCCGATACGGTATTGCTCCCTTGGATTTGCTGCAAGCCCAAATGCATGACCTTACATTTGTTACACATTAAATCCCAGCTGCCAATTTCTAGACCCACTCTTCAAGCTTGAAGCTAGATCCCCTCCTCATGTTATCTACCAACCTTTCTGTGGTGTCTACTCTATTGCAGATTTTTTGGTATCATCTGCCAAAAACGAGGCAAAACCTTGACCACGACAGCCCTTCCGCTAAAATCACCTAACAAAGCATGTTAAAAAGAAATTCGGACCAAGGACAGATTCCCTGGGGCACACCACTGGTAACATCCTTCTCCTCACGAGTGAGCTCCATTTACTTTGTACCCTCCTGTCGCCTAACACCCAACCAATTTCTTAACCCAAGCAATTAACTTTAGGGTACCAATCCCTAGGGGTTGCTCAGTTTGTTTATAAGTTGCCCTGTGAGGACCAGTGTCAAAGGCTTTACTGAAATCTACAAATACACCACCATCTAGAGCTATCCCCTCGGTCCAACGCCCCTTGGTCACCCAGTCCGAAATCAAATCAGATTTGTCTGCACCAAGACCTGTCTCTGGTTAATCCATGCCGGCAGCGGATTCCTTGGTAATCCTCTGGACTCAAGAAACCTCACTAATTTGTCCTTTGCAGGCAGCGTTTCCAATAATTTACTTCACCCAGTGAAGTTAAACTAACCGGACCGGTAGTTTCACACCACATCCTTTACTCCCGTCCTTTTGTGGTTACAAGGCAACCACATGAATCCTCTCGCCATGCCTTTGGCACCACTACGACTCCAACGATGGCATTGAAAAGGTAAGTCATGTGGAGTTGCCTAGAACTCCCCCCACTTCCACTCATTATCTATTTCTAGGGTGTATCCCATCCGGTCGCCATCGCTTTGTCTACCGTTTAAGTTGAGCTAGTCGTTTCTTTCACGAACTAACCAGTCTTCTGAAAATTGTTCAATATGTCTCTTCACTTCTGTTTCTCATGTGTGGGTGGTTTCTATGAGAAGTCACTGCTCCTGTTTATTCATCTGTGAACGCCATAAAAAATATTTGTTAAGCACATTCCGCCTTTATCCTTACTCATATTCTACATATTCCTCCCATTCCCCCCCTGCACGCCTTGCAGTCTGACACATACCTCACTTTTGCCCCTTCCTCTTCTCACGAATATATCTGAAAAAATGTCTGATCCCCCCATTTTAGTGCAATGGCTATTTCCTCCTTCCTCTTTGAATCTTTGGCCTTCTTGGACTACTTTGCTAGCGTCTCTAAGTTTTTTCCAAATACAGATGCCTCGTCATTCCTCTCTCTGTGATCTCTCTGTATTTCCTGGAAAAAAGGGGGGGGGGGGGGCCCTCCCTCTTTTTCTTCAGTTTTTTCAAGCTACTTCCTTCGAAAAACCATAGCGTTCTCCTTTGTCCTTTGGCCTTTATTTCCATTTTAAAACAAAAAGGGTTGGTTTCCCTTAAAATATTCCCCTTTCAGTTTTGTCCCACTGGTTTTGTCTACATCCCCCAGCTCTTCCCATCCCACTAACGACTCCCTGAGGTAGTGGCCCATCTTACGCAAAGTTATAGTCTTCCTAAAGGTCTAAGATCCTCACCTTGGAATAGATTCTAACAGCCCTAGGTCCTAAGTACGGAACATCAGACCATCTGGTGATCACTGGATTGCAAAATGGATCATCCCACTACAACCTCAGGTTCCCATATGGCTCCTTCACGTGTGGGGCCTGTTACCAACTGACCTTAATAGTTCTCCATGTAGAGAATCCCGGGATCTCCTTTACTTCTTGATGATACTGCAGCAGGAATGTGCCAATCAACATCCTTGCATATTGATATCTCCTAGCAGTAAGCACTTCCACTGTCCTAGCAATGCTTTGCATATGTCTTCAATTAACTCTCTGTCCACCTTCTTCCTCTTGTGAACGGGAGGTCTGTATATCACACCAATGGCCAAATAGGATTTCTCTTTCCCTCTTTCTAGTTTAACTCGACAATGCCTCCTCTCTCCTTTTTTAACGCGCCGGTTTAATTCCCCAAAGCTTTAATAGAAGTTTTGACATATAGTGCCACTCCTCCTTTCCTTCTTCCTACTCTCCCTTTCCTGCAGTAAACGTATAGCCAGGTTTATAAGGTTACATCCCAATCATGGTTTTCTGTAACCATGTTTCTGTATTTAGTTATTTATTTAAAACAGGTTGCTTATATACCGCTACCTTCCACAGATCAGGTGTCCGGTTTACAATGAATTGAGAAATGAACAAAAAAACGTGTCTGTTTTACATGAAACATGAGATAAACTAGGGTTACAATTTGCTACATTACAGTAAACATGGTTGAACCATGTATATTGACACTTTGTTTCTATAAACAATCCAAACTATTAGATATTTCGAACTCTTTACTATATTTCTATTTACCGAATTTACATGATAGTTAGTTAATAGACTTGAATTGTATTTACCTTTAAGAAAACAATTAAATTGTATTCGCTGAGATATTCCTTGGAATTGGTATTCGCTGTGATATCTATTTAGCCATTTCCTGTTAGTGGTACGGTATGTTTCTAGTGGTGCCGAAAGGGGAGATGGAAAACCAAAATAGGTTTTTAGTTTCTTGCGGAGCTCCTTTGCATCATTTAATATGCTCTTATTTCTTTCAGGGAGGAAGGTCCAAAGGGTTGGGATCTGCATGCAAAAAAAACGCTTTTCTTGTTAGTTGTTTTTTTGGTAATTGTGAAATCTTTTGGGATCCTAATGTATTCCGGTGTTCCCTCTCCGTAGTGCAGTTTGCGCGATGGTGTTCCTTTAGTGATAAGTTTTGGTTATTAAATAGACTGGGGCGGCCATTTTATTTTAATGGCCTTCTTAAAAATGTTGATAAATCAATTTTGGTTATTTTTATTTCTGGATTTTATTGGGATCCAGTGTAGGTTTGCGAGTATAGGTGTAATGTGTTTTCAAAATGGTGGAACCTTCATTACAATTCTTGCTGTTGCATTTTGGGCGAGTTGGAGTCCTCCTTAACTGTTTTTTTGTTTTTGGTTGTGCCTAGTAGGTGAGATTGGCGAATATCAAAGTTGTGGTGTAAATGATAGCGAATATGTTCAGAACATCATGTAGAAGTACAAGTGGACGTAATTGTTTTTTTAAAATTTTAAGTTTAGTAGTAGACTTTTTTAGTAATGTTTCTAATATGTTTGTCCATACTAAGGTGTGTGTCAATGGTTGACACCCAGGTCTTTTGACTTCGTTTTTTATAGTAATGTTGTGATTTTGGAGAATGATGTGTTGTTGGAGGTATGTAGGATGGATTTTTTAGTTCCTAGTAATATACGGTTTTTAGAATGATTGCTATGGAGATGTGGTCCTTTAGC